>VWZY01013538.1:483292-506367 GCA_013399075.1 Chloroceryle aenea | reverse complement strand
ACATGAGGCAGAGGGAATTGATTGCAACCAGCCAGATATAATTACATTGTGGAGGACATTTAATATTTCATCTTGATCTTTGCTGCATCAGGAGAGTAAAGAAAATCACCATATGAGGAAGAGAGAGGCTGCAACTTCTCTTGATTTGAATTGTAAATTCCCACAAGCAAAACCACAAGCTAGTTTCAGACAATCTGTACTGCTGTTGCCTGAATGCATGTGACCCAGATTTCAGGGAGGACCAGAAAGCCACTCCACCTGCTTGGAGACAACAGTGGCACTAAGCTATCATGGCAGGTCCCCAGCACAGCAGGTATTTAATCCAATTGTACTAATGAATTTCTCTCCTCCCTTCTCTCCTGAGTAACTACAGACATACTGTCACAGAGTTTTCTGGTTAACCACTGCAGGAGGAAAGAGCTTTACATTCCACAATTTTAAATGGCTCCAACCTCAAACCCAAACCTTTTAAACAGTGCAGGTTTCAGTTATGACCGGTGTTGAGTAATGTACACACATGGGAAGAGATAACTACTCCTCAAGTAAGTTCTGAATGTTGAAAGGAGAAGATGGAAAGGTAAACAGAGGCTCTAGACCAAGGTCAAACAGAAAAACAAGAGGTAGACTAGAGACAAGAATGCCCGCAATTTCAAGGGCATATACATACACTTGACAGTCCAACCCATACAAATTCTTCTAGAAAGCACACCAAACCCAGTAAATTCACCCAGCCTCCTCTGCCTCTTACTTCTGGTATCTGGTCTCCCAAACATGGGACATAAGTTTGTTGTGATGAAAGAAAGCCAAAGACAGCACCTAGCAGGAACCTGAAGAAGCGAAGGGACGATAAAACATTACTGAGCATTCCTACACACCAAAATATCTCTCTATAACTGACCGGACCAACATGTCTTTAGTGGTTTAGTCACCACTGAAACAGCTCCCTGAGGCAGATCAGAGCTGGCTCAAGCCAGAGCTCATATCAGGGAGGGAATAATCGCCCCAAGAGCCCCATTTGTTTATTCTTCCTGCAGTCTAAGGCTGCCAAACACCTCTCTGCTTGACTTGATCACTTCCACACTCACTCAGCCAACTGCAATCCAGCTCTATATATTAATTATCATAAACCAGGGGGAGATTTACTCATTACTCTAGACGATTAATCAGCTAGTCAGGCATAACACCACCCATGCTATTGTAATTGCTGTCAAATAGTAATGTTATATGCACTGCAGTCACAGCTGTCATCAAACACCAGAGGAGTCTGGTAACTAAAGTAACGTCATCTCTTCACAGTATCCACAGCCCACAATTATCTACAATCTGCAATAAGTTCTTAAAGACAGCTCATGAGATCAACGTCTCAGTACAGAGAAAAACTGGAAATAGACCAGTACTTTAAAACAAAAAGTTTATGGACAGCATGTGATGATAAGGATGTAAGTGACATTCAGCTATGGTTTTCCTGACCCGGTGCTGACAGGAGTTGGTCTTGAGGCCAGCACGCTGCAAAATGCTGTCATAAGCATTGCTCCACACCCTGCTGCTGGGACACATCTCCCTGGCCCTGACCCTGCTTTTCCAGGGTGAGAGGGAGGAAGCAGCCCCTTACTGCCTTATGAAGACAAGATGGAGCTCATCAGCACTCCATGCATCCTAAAAAACCCTTATCTTTTATGGGGTTGGGTTTTTTTAGTGCATATTTTGCCCAAGGCTGGTGGTGTTCACTAACAAGTGAGCAGCTTTTTGGTGGTCTGTAGGAAGCTGATTGGTCTTCCCAGTGGGGCAGTTTTAGTTCAGAAGGGATAATTTAAGACAAAGACTATCAACCTGTTGTCCAGCTTAGCAAAAGTGGCTGAGCCTCCTCGGGGGCTCCCTTCTAGTGGAATGAGTAGCTGCTTGACACAGGGATCTTTTCTCAGCCAAGTAATGAGCTGTATTGATTTTCCTCAAAACGAAAATTGGACTTTTACAAACAATGCAACAAGCCGCTTGAGTCAGGATGTTGCTGAAGGGATCTTGTGACCACCACAACGTTTATCATGAAAGAAAAAAAAAAGTCAGCAGGTTTATTCTGCAGTGACAGGTTACACCAATAAAAAACAGATCTCCCTTCAAATACATTGGGCAAGGACCAGACTAACATGCCCTGCAGGGACAGTTGACATTCACTCATTTGGAAAATAGCTGCATGAACAACCCCTATGCTTGTTCTCCTGCAGCAGGAGTCCACTACTCTTTCCATGCAGTCTCTTTGCAGGGATCACATGAATGGCCAGACACCTCTCCAGCAAGGAGAGATGAGTTACTTCATTTGGACCACCTAGTAGCTCATTGCTGTCAGTCTGATCAAAGTAACTCTAAGGGCAGAGCCTCTGAAAACATCTCTCCCCTCATTCCTGAGCTATTGAGCATCTTTGACTTCCCAAGAAAGTCTCATCACATGGCAGACTCCACGGAATCGTCCTGTTTGCTTAGACCAAGCTATTCAGGTCTGGCCAGCATAGGTTTGGTTCTTATGTCCTGAAGCTTAAAAAGATTAGCTCTAAACTCCATTTCAATTCCCATACCTACACCATATTCTTGAAGCTAACCTGGCAGGAAAAAAGTATTCAGCCAATTTCTAAACTGTCAGTGGAAAATGGTTCCTACACTGGTACCTCTCCAAAGGTAACAGTGCAGCTCTTTTGACCTTTCTGCAGAACACAAGCCAACAGCACCAAGATTTTAAGGTGGCTGGGTATTGTCCCCATTTCTGTCAGCACTCAGGTAAATCCTGTCTCTGCCATTGCAGTCACTGAGGTGGGACTCAAGGTGCTCTCCATCCTGCTCATGATGCCTCAGAAACCCAACCCCAGCAGGGTTTGCATTGTGCCACAGTCCCCCAAGGCTGCCACATCCTAAGGCAGCAATGTCAGTGCCACCTCCAGTTCCCAGCTACATGCTCAAAGTCCCCCAAGGAGCTCTGCCAGCAGCAGAGCAGGCAGGAAGGCAGCAGGGGTTATTCCCCTGATGTTCCATTCCCAAGGCTTTGCCTCGCACTGCAGTGTCAAGCACTCACTGCTTCCTATGGCCCCAAAAGGTAGCAGGGCTCCCATGCTGCTGTCATCTCTCCACAAAAGCAGGAGGCGTCTTCAGCCCTGCATTCAGCTGTGATAAGGCAATACCCAAGAGCCATGGCACCCAATTGCTCTTTACAGGTTGAATCAGAGATAAAAGACTCCTGTCTCTGTCTTAAATTATATCTGTGGACTCTGGAATTAAGCACTTATGGGCAATAATTTCTCTGATGAAACATGGATACCTGCAGAAATCTACTGGGGAAAAAATAAAAACAACACCCTAGTCAATGTTTGCAAAATTAGAAAACTAAAGAAAAAATCAACAGCAGTAAACTCAGCAGGGACAAGAAGTGTTAATTTTGTGTTGGTAATGGGAATTACAAGAAAATGGAAAATAAATAAAAATGCAAATTCAAAGTTAGAAAAAAAGCACAATTAAAAGAAGTAGCTGACATACTCTCCTGTATCAAAAGGGAATGTAATTATAATCACAAAATAGGCTTCTGTAATCTTTTTTGTACCAGTCATTTTTGTGGGTTTTTTAGTACACTATAAAATCTGGAGAAATATTACAATCTCTCCAGTAAACCAATGTCTTATTATTTAGTTTTAAAGACACGAATATTTACAAAACCTCCAGTTTATAAAACAAGATAATGTTTTCCTTTCTAATGGAATAAAGAAAGATTATGCCAGTAAGTGGTGAACTTGCCAGCATCAGGAATGGTAAGTAGCTATATCTGACCTAAGTTTAAATAAAATAGCTTTGGTGATGTGTGTAAGGAAGAGGGGCACCATGTTGTTGTAATGTGCTCAGCTTCCAACTGTCTTCCTGACCCAGATCCTGGACTGCTCATTTTTCCCAGGAACCAGCAGCAGTTTGGTGTGTCCATCCCCATCAACATTAGCGGCTGTGGAAAGGAGGTGGTGAAGGGCTGAGAGGTGATCAGCAGCTCAGAGTAAGGTATAATAATGCCATTTTCCAAAGATTCCACATTTACAGCCCCTCTTCCCTTTAATACAGACTGTTGGTTTAATGATGAATGAGCAGGTTTTGATCCTGTTTATGGAAGTAACTGACTAACATTGCCTGTTCCAGAAAAAAAAATAAGTCAAAAAAAAAATTACAGATTTTGCTCCCTGCCTTAAATATGAGGTGTCTGATCGTGTTCACAGAACAGCTGACCTCCTTCCTAAAAATGGAGTAAAGGTAGCAAAAGATCGCTCCCCTTGCTATCATCCCTTTAATAATTCTGCAGAATTAGGCTGAATGTGCTGATTATTTTTCATGTGCATTAATCACAGCCAAATTGTGCTAGAGAAGGAAAATGCACATCCTGCTGTTCCCTCTCAGCCCCCTTCTCTCACCTCGCTCTCAGAATAGTCTCAGTCTCAAGGGCACCCTTCCAGTATGATTAACAGTATGAAATAAGGAAGAGGAGAAGATGGGAAGATGAAGGAAAAAGACCTTTCCTTAAAACTTAGACACAACTTTTGGCTTACCAGAGCAAGCCNAACACCCTAGTCAATGTTTGCAAAATTAGAAAACTAAAGAAAAAATCAACAGCAGTAAACTCAGCAGGGACAAGAAGTGTTAATTTTGTGTTGGTAATGGGAATTACAAGAAAATGGAAAATAAATAAAAATGCAAATTCAAAGTTAGAAAAAAAGCACAATTAAAAGAAGTAGCTGACATACTCTCCTGTATCAAAAGGGAATGTAATTATAATCACAAAATAGGCTTCTGTAATCTTTTTTGTACCAGTCATTTTTGTGGGTTTTTTAGTACACTATAAAATCTGGAGAAATATTACAATCTCTCCAGTAAACCAATGTCTTATTATTTAGTTTTAAAGACACGAATATTTACAAAACCTCCAGTTTATAAAACAAGATAATGTTTTCCTTTCTAATGGAATAAAGAAAGATTATGCCAGTAAGTGGTGAACTTGCCAGCATCAGGAATGGTAAGTAGCTATATCTGACCTAAGTTTAAATAAAATAGCTTTGGTGATGTGTGTAAGGAAGAGGGGCACCATGTTGTTGTAATGTGCTCAGCTTCCAACTGTCTTCCTGACCCAGATCCTGGACTGCTCATTTTTCCCAGGAACCAGCAGCAGTTTGGTGTGTCCATCCCCATCAACATTAGCGGCTGTGGAAAGGAGGTGGTGAAGGGCTGAGAGGTGATCAGCAGCTCAGAGTAAGGTATAATAATGCCATTTTCCAAAGATTCCACATTTACAGCCCCTCTTCCCTTTAATACAGACTGTTGGTTTAATGATGAATGAGCAGGTTTTGATCCTGTTTATGGAAGTAACTGACTAACATTGCCTGTTCCAGAAAAAAAAATAAGTCAAAAAAAAAATTACAGATTTTGCTCCCTGCCTTAAATATGAGGTGTCTGATCGTGTTCACAGAACAGCTGACCTCCTTCCTAAAAATGGAGTAAAGGTAGCAAAAGATCGCTCCCCTTGCTATCATCCCTTTAATAATTCTGCAGAATTAGGCTGAATGTGCTGATTATTTTTCATGTGCATTAATCACAGCCAAATTGTGCTAGAGAAGGAAAATGCACATCCTGCTGTTCCCTCTCAGCCCCCTTCTCTCACCTCGCTCTCAGAATAGTCTCAGTCTCAAGGGCACCCTTCCAGTATGATTAACAGTATGAAATAAGGAAGAGGAGAAGATGGGAAGATGAAGGAAAAAGACCTTTCCTTAAAACTTAGACACAACTTTTGGCTTACCAGAGCAAGCCAGCAAAACCTTGAGAGCATCCTGCACTCACAACCATGAGCTTCCTCAGCTTATGAAATCCAGACAAGTGCATGATCACCTGCTGTCACTTTCTGCAGTCTTATTCCATTCTCTGTCCAGAGCCCTACTCCAAACTTCTATATCCAAACTTTAGGAGAAACACCTGCCAAGCTCTTATCTCTTTCTGTTGCGGATGTGCTTAATAAAATATCCACTAAAAACTTAATGAATTATGAATTACAGAATCACAGAATGTCTTTGGTTGGAAAAGACCTTCAAGATCATCTAGTCCAACATTCAACACAACACTGCAAGCTCACCACTAAACCATGTCCCTGAGCACCAGGTCCACACACCATTTAAATGACTCCAAGGATGGTGACTCCACCACTGCCCCGGGCAGACCATTCCAATGTTTGAGAACCCTTGCAGTGAAGAAATGTTTCCTAATACCCAGCCTAAACCTCCCCTGGCACAGCCTGCATCCATTCCCTCTGGTCCTGTCACACATCACCAGGGAGAACAGGCTGTCCCCCTCCTTGCTCCAACCTTTCAGGTAGCTGTAGAGAGTGATAAGGTCTCACCTCAGCCTCTTCTCCAGACTAAATAACCCCAGCTCCCTCAGCCACTCCTCACAGGACTTGAGCTCTGGGCCCTTCATCAGCCTCGTTGCCCTTTCCTGGACACGCTCTGGCACTTCTCTGTCCTTCTTATAGTGAGGGGCACAGGATTGAATGCATGTTCAAAGTGTGGCCTCACCAGTGCCAAGTACAGGGGGATGATCACTCCTTATTCCTGCTGGCCACAGTGTTTCTAATACAAGCCAGGATGCCACTGGCCTTCTTGACCACCTGCACACACTGCTGACTTACNAGTAAACCAATGTCTTATTATTTAGTTTTAAAGACACGAATATTTACAAAACCTCCAGTTTATAAAACAAGATAATGTTTTCCTTTCTAATGGAATAAAGAAAGATTATGCCAGTAAGTGGTGAACTTGCCAGCATCAGGAATGGTAAGTAGCTATATCTGACCTAAGTTTAAATAAAATAGCTTTGGTGATGTGTGTAAGGAAGAGGGGCACCATGTTGTTGTAATGTGCTCAGCTTCCAACTGTCTTCCTGACCCAGATCCTGGACTGCTCATTTTTCCCAGGAACCAGCAGCAGTTTGGTGTGTCCATCCCCATCAACATTAGCGGCTGTGGAAAGGAGGTGGTGAAGGGCTGAGAGGTGATCAGCAGCTCAGAGTAAGGTATAATAATGCCATTTTCCAAAGATTCCACATTTACAGCCCCTCTTCCCTTTAATACAGACTGTTGGTTTAATGATGAATGAGCAGGTTTTGATCCTGTTTATGGAAGTAACTGACTAACATTGCCTGTTCCAGAAAAAAAAATAAGTCAAAAAAAAAAATTACAGATTTTGCTCCCTGCCTTAAATATGAGGTGTCTGATCGTGTTCACAGAACAGCTGACCTCCTTCCTAAAAATGGAGTAAAGGTAGCAAAAGATCGCTCCCCTTGCTATCATCCCTTTAATAATTCTGCAGAATTAGGCTGAATGTGCTGATTATTTTTCATGTGCATTAATCACAGCCAAATTGTGCTAGAGAAGGAAAATGCACATCCTGCTGTTCCCTCTCAGCCCCCTTCTCTCACCTCGCTCTCAGAATAGTCTCAGTCTCAAGGGCACCCTTCCAGTATGATTAACAGTATGAAATAAGGAAGAGGAGAAGATGGGAAGATGAAGGAAAAAGACCTTTCCTTAAAACTTAGACACAACTTTTGGCTTACCAGAGCAAGCCAGCAAAACCTTGAGAGCATCCTGCACTCACAACCATGAGCTTCCTCAGCTTATGAAATCCAGACAAGTGCATGATCACCTGCTGTCACTTTCTGCAGTCTTATTCCATTCTCTGTCCAGAGCCCTACTCCAAACTTCTATATCCAAACTTTAGGAGAAACACCTGCCAAGCTCTTATCTCTTTCTGTTGCGGATGTGCTTAATAAAATATCCACTAAAAACTTAATGAATTATGAATTACAGAATCACAGAATGTCTTTGGTTGGAAAAGACCTTCAAGATCATCTAGTCCAACATTCAACACAACACTGCAAGCTCACCACTAAACCATGTCCCTGAGCACCAGGTCCACACACCATTTAAATGACTCCAAGGATGGTGACTCCACCACTGCCCCGGGCAGACCATTCCAATGTTTGAGAACCCTTGCAGTGAAGAAATGTTTCCTAATACCCAGCCTAAACCTCCCCTGGCACAGCCTGCATCCATTCCCTCTGGTCCTGTCACACATCACCAGGGAGAACAGGCTGTCCCCCTCCTTGCTCCAACCTTTCAGGTAGCTGTAGAGAGTGATAAGGTCTCACCTCAGCCTCTTCTCCAGACTAAATAACCCCAGCTCCCTCAGCCACTCCTCACAGGACTTGAGCTCTGGGCCCTTCATCAGCCTCGTTGCCCTTTCCTGGACACGCTCTGGCACTTCTCTGTCCTTCTTATAGTGAGGGGCACAGGATTGAATGCATGTTCAAAGTGTGGCCTCACCAGTGCCAAGTACAGGGGGATGATCACTCCTTATTCCTGCTGGCCACAGTGTTTCTAATACAAGCCAGGATGCCACTGGCCTTCTTGACCACCTGCACACACTGCTGACTTACATTTAGTCGACTATCGATCAATACCCCCAGGTCCTTTTCCAACTTGCAGCTTTCCAACCACACATCCTCAAGTCTATAGCTTACGACCCAAGTGCAGGACCGGGCACTTGGCCTTGTTGAACCCCATGCAATTAACCTTGGCCCACTAATCTAACCTGTCTAGGTTCTGCTGTAAATCTCCCCTACCCTCTAGCAGATCGACACACACACCTAGCTCAGTGTCATGGCCTTGGAAGGCCATAACTTGCTTGGCCTGTATTCTGGAGACAAAGTGAAACTGCATATGACTAATTTAAAGCTGTGAATGTCACATTTCAAGCTTGATTTAGCCATCACCACTCTCTGCAGGGAGGCAGCTCTTGCTACCAAGCAAGGAAAGAAACACAAGCTCTAATCCTCAGCCTGTAAATTCCTCTAAAGAGGATCCCAGCTGTTGTCTTTCCTCCACAGCAACTGCTGCTGCATCAGAAGAAAATTTTTCCATTTTCTTTTTCTTGTTCCAAAATCCTTGAGGGCACTGTCACTTTTTTTTTTTTTTAATTAAAAAAAAAAATCCAAAAGAAAGTAGATATGGAGACAATGTGGCAGAAGGACTGGGTGACAAGGCCAGAAAGCAAGCAGTTAGTGCTGGGCTATTTCCAGATACATTGCGGTCATGCCACACATTAATAAGCTGTGACAGGCATAAAGATGGGCAAACATTTGCCTAAAAGTCAGCAGCTTAATACATAGATACAGTCATTGAGAAGCTCAGGAGCATGTTTCTGGTCCCTGCCTGTGCAGAGCAAGTCTAGAGAGTAGGGACCCAGAGAACAAGAAAGCCAGAGTTCAAACAAAAGCCTTCAAAAGTTCTTAATGTGGTTGAGCATGCAGAAACAGACCATGGCAAAATGTACTATGGCATAAAGGTTAAGATGTCAGTGCATCTCAGAGCACTTAGTACACAATGCCAGAGTTCTTCTCAGGCAAGTGCAAAAGTCTCTCTTCCTGCTGGCAGTGTCTGAGACACAAAAGCAAGGCCTTGCATATGCGTTTCTGTGGAAGGATGTTCCCTTTCCTTCAGCCTGGAAATCCAGAACCTCGTAAGTCTTTCCATGGGAGGTTCATGTTCTGTAGTATAGGTGCTTAATGCTGTAAGGGCTGCATCCAAAACCCACTGAGAATTTTGTGTTCTTGAGATGGATCAGGCCAGTAGCAGGTATGTAGCAAGGCCTGAAATCTCAGACTTGCAGTGGTTTTGTTCTCCGTGGATAGAGATGTGCAGCAATCAGCTGTGACAGCAAGTGGCTCGAGGAGTATTTACTGAAAGATGAATTTTCCTCCCTGTCATGCCCAGAGCAACACAGTCAGGCAAAACAAAGTGATCACAGAAATTACACAGTGACAAAACCAAACATGTCACAACCAAAATGCCTTCTGGTGTTGTTTTGTTGTTTCTGGGGGGAGCATCTCAGTTAGGTTCTGAAAATCTCCCAGTGCTCCCATCAGTTATTTGATCAGATTAAAACATCTCAAAGAACTATTGCGGCTTTCTCTCTATGCTAGTGATCAGCCATGGTTTTGGCTGAAATAGCTCTCTCTTTAGTAATGCAGACTTCTCTTGAAGCCTTGCAGGATATCCATTGTTCCAGCTCACAGGATCTGTCTGAGTCCCATGAAGGTTAACGTGTTCTTGGGCAAGTCATCTTGGAGACAAACCTACCAGGCAACAGCAAAGAGGATCCTCTGAGCTTGCAGGGTGATGAGCTTGCTTACCACCCCCAACACAAGGGATTTGGCAGTCTTGACTGCCTGGACCTCCCTGTGCCACCTTACAGCTCTCTTGGTCTTAAGACATCATACTAAAGGATTTGTGTAATGGGCTAACAAAGGTGATAACAGTTGAGGCCCCTACAAACCCTCTAGGGAAATGCATCTGACACCTACTGACCTTCTCCATTAGATCATGCATTGCTGACTCCTGATGCGATCTTGACCTCTCAGTCCCATCATGACATCATCTACATTTTCACACAGGCAGAGGCAGAAGAATTGAATCCCATCAAGCAGATTCAAAAGAAAATTTTCCCTCCAGAGACATATTCTGTTTCATACTTGGGAAAGCATCCAGTGCTACCCACTGTAAAAGCTCTGATGACTGATGGCCTTGGTGCCTTCTTGTCACTGTGTTCTCTATAGACTCTGGTCATAAAGGTAACAGGCAGGTCTTTCCCTGGCATACTTCGCAAAGATGAGGTGAAACCATCAGGCAGGGCTGGAGAAGCATGCACTCTGTAGGGTGCATGTTCTTGTACCACTGCCCAAGGTAGAGTGCTCTGATGAGTACATTTCAAATAAACATGTTCACATTTGTCAGCTGCAAAGGAAAAAAAATCCTACTATAATCTTTCAGAAGTAGGGTCAGAGGACTGGCTGGATCACTGTTTGGAAAGGGCAAAGTTGGAGCAGAGCTTAATATTAGATTAGTGAGAAGTTTAGATGGAAAACACTCCAAACCCACTTGTACGCTGAGTTAGTACTGAAGGGTACCTTGAAGGTTTTCAATCATTTATAGGGCTTTGGCATCAGCATTGATTTTGCAGCATGAACACACTTTGAACACAGTGTTCCCAGCAGCTGTTACATCTACTGGCTTAAGAAAGAAACTGCTTGGGTGGTTGAGGCAAAGACACACGTGTAAAGGACAGAAACCTACCTCATTGCTTCGGCAAGATTCTTGGGAATAGCATGCTGCAAAGGTAAAGACAGCAAAAAAAAAAAGGGCCTTAAACTGTTGAACAGGAAGACAGCTCTGATACAGCCTTTCTTGCAAGGACCATTCCTTCTTCTCCCCCATCCCTTGATATTGTTCCTGCTTCTGCTTAAAAAAATAAATAAAAGTAAAAGAAACAGAAGTTAACAATATGTGAAGCCTTTTTTGAGTATGTAAATACCATTGCTTATGGAAACGATGGCCACCACATGCCATTCTCCTGATTCTTATAAACTCTTTCATACTATCAAAAATCTTCCCAGAATTATGACAGAAGATGGTTGCCAACATGTACAAAACTGAAGTTTAGCAGCCCGTGGGCAAATGCTGCTCGCTTGTATTCACATTTGCCTTCAAAGCTGGTAGCTTTGGATTCCTCACAACCTGGTTTCTGCCATGCCTCTGAGAGCCTGCAAGCACATCTCCTGCCTCCACTGAGTGGTCTCCATCCCTCCTCCTCTGAAATGACAGGCCGCATTAGACCGTGCAGAATCACATTTGGTTCTCATTTTCCAACAGACATCCCAGAAAATATTTTTAGAAGAAGTTATATTGGTATTTGCAAAAAATAGCCTTCTTTGCTTTTATCCCAAATGGGGTCTTTTCCAAGTTTCTTTTCCTACTTCAGTCATATCTCTAAAGCTGTTAGCATTAAACAATCCAATTCTAGAAACACATTAATCAGACTCTCTTCAGGTTCCTATTGCATGTGCTTTTCTCTGTGTCACAAGGCAAAATTACAATCATCTCAGCCATAACCTAATTCTCTTCCCCAGAAGAGGAAGATCCAATCTGAGTGCCATATATGGGTGACAGCAGGTTCATGCAGCATTTTCATGGTGCCACTGATGTCTGTGCATCAAGAGAAGCAGCCTCTCAAGACTTGTGTACTACTGCAGGGAGCCTGCCCTTATTGGTCCCTCGCAGACTGACAGCCTGGTGCAATCCATCAAACAGAAAGGAGAGTTGCCAACATGGGTTGGCTTTGCCAGGTGCTGACCTGCCCACCTGGCTGCATTACAGTGGAAAACCCTCAGAAATCTTCTTTTTTTTTTTTTTTTTTTTCTTCCTGCTTGGCTATGTTTTCAGCAAAAGTCTGGCAGCATGAGGGAAAAGACATCTGTGATGGCTGGGGGGCTCTGCTACCTCCTGGCAATGGAACTTGAGGCAACTCAGCAGCACAGAGATGAGCCACAGAAACAAAAACAGGTTAGTTTGGGGTTTTTTAGCTGATTCCTATAAAAAGAACCTGGGGTTTATGAGGTGTTGCAGCAATGTCCAGAGGCAAGGTGAGCATGGGGTGCTGGTGTCTGCAGATGGGCTGGTGCTGAGCTTCGAACAACCCACAGCCACAGGAACAGGAAAGCAGAACAAAACTGGAAGCCCCAGGGCCTCTCTCCTTCCCCAGGTGCTCCTCTGGCAATGGTGTGAGCACCAGGGATGCACCTTCCCCAAGAAAAGACTGTTGAAGTGACTCTCAGAGAGCCTCGAGTTAGGACTCCCCCACTGCCAGCAGAGTGCAGATCTGCCTTTCCTGGGCAGTCGTGGACACAGTGGACCCACGAGCCCACCCAGACCAAGGATACCCTACCCCAGCACCAGGGCTGGGTTTCTGCTGGAAGGAGCCAAAGGGAAGGGCAAGAAACAAAAAGGGAAACCATTCCTCACCCCAAAGACACCAGAGGGCACAGAGTTCAATTACCACCACATCAAACCGACAGTCAGGCATCAACCTCCTTATCCCAAGTAACACCACAGCAGGATTAGCAAGGAGGTGGGCAAACATGTCCACATGGCACAAGACCCCTCAAGAGGTCTTCAGTGCAGTCCTGGCTTAAACTCTGCCAAAAGGCTGGCCAGGCACTGCTTTATACCAAGCTGAATGAGATCAGCTTTCTTGTCCTGTTAAGCTTCATCAACTGGCCCATGATGAATTATTTAACTTCATCTTTTATTCATCTACCACAGCTTTTTTTTATTTGACCACTTAAGTCACTTAACCACTCTGAATGGATTGCACTGTTCATCCTCATGCAATGATACTGGAGTTGATGAGAGGGACAAGCCACTACTCTGCTACTGCTTCTGAAATGTTTCAAGTGCTAGTAGAATGACGTCATCTGGTGGGTAACTAGAGTGCTGGATTTACTTTCATGCTTAATGGGAGGTCTTGTCTAAACATACACATCACTCTCCCAGATTATGACAACACTTCTACTTAAAAAACTCCTGGTAGAATATTGTACATAGTTTTAAAAGAAGCTTACTGTGCCCAAAACCAAGCAAACACTGGATAAAATGCTGCCAGAGCCACTACAGGGGCCAAACACCAGCACTAACAATTAGGCACTGAAGGGAACATATCTCCAGTCCGTCCCCTTTCATCATCACCCATCGCTAGCCCTCTGGGTACACGAGCACAGTCACCAGGAGAGAAGACATCTGCTCAAGTGACTCCAGGTCCCCCAGGTGCATTGCAAGCTGCTCTGAAATCCTGTTCCACCAAAAAAGGACATGGTTGAAAGCCATGGGTGCTAGGACAGAGTATCTGTGCCCAGACAGAAGCAGAGGTGCCAGGAGAGCAGATATTATGTCCTTGGGGTTCAGACAGCTCTGGGACTCAGTTTTGAAGATCTACATTTGAGACACAAGCACCTAAATGAGGTTTATGCCATAAAAATTCCCTTCACACATATACAGGATCAAACAACTTGGGCTGAGCAGGAGTTTGGAAAATAATCTAATCCAGTTTCTTGTCCCAAGAGAGCAGCCCTAAATTTTTGCTAATCCACCTTCTGCAAAGTGTGTTCCAACATGGGTGCCAGGCTTAAGGATCAGAGATTTCAGCAGAGCTTCATCAATTTACTCCTGCTGGGGAACTGGCCCCAGACACTCAAAGTCCTCTTAAGAGCTCACACAACTTTCACAAAGTATCCACATTGTCAAACCAGGACACACATCCTATTGTTTTTATTCATCAATCACCTTTTGAACAGCCATCTGTGTTGGTCACTTGCCATGGCATGCAAGATCTTCAGACATTTCTGTCTGATGTGTGATGATGTCTGAGACCTCACAGACTGACCCAGTGTCAGTCACATGGAGGTGACATGAACCTGAGCACAGTACCAAGCATGGTTAGACAAACTAACTAGCAAAAGAATGAGCAGACCTGCTAAAGGTACCCTTGGGACAATAACCCTAAATATCTCCCTCATGCTTTCAGTAGCTGAAGAGAGCCCACAACTGGCCCTGCCAGCAAATCCACCGTGTTTTAACTTGCATGAAAAATTCTAAATAATTTAACTAACTAACCTTGTCCTGACAAATGAAACCATATTGACTTCTGCAGGAACAGAGTGGATTTATTTGTCACTCCAGGTTATAAAGCAATGTTGGGCTCTTCTAGATAAAGCAGGACACTACAATATTGATAAAGTATCTGAATTTGGTTTATAAATGCAACATGAATTCCTCTCTCTTCTGTATGGAATTAGGTCAAACCCTGCCAGCATGCAGGCAGGCAGGCAAGGCCTTGAGCTCCAAACAGATCTTAGACCAAAACAAGGACCCTTTTTTCTGTTTCCGCTCACTGGCAGGTGGATTTTGGCAAATGAGACTACTTCTAGTTAAGCATCTACCTCCAAGGCCAAACAGATGATTTCTGATAGCTAAATACAGAGGCTTGAGAGGGGGCAAGGGGTGACAAAGGCAGAGCAAGGTCTTAATATTTCCAAAGATAATAAACCACCTACAAAACAAGTCAGGGCCCAACCAAAGGAGAGCTGTAGAGAATCACAGAGGGAGAAGCCAAGGTGATTTTTACAAAGAAAGAATAGATGATAAACTGAATAAATAGCACAAACTGACCAAATAGCACAAACTGACCATCATGATTAGTGACAGGGCTCCAAGTGGTCCATGTCTAATTTACCAGACTGTACCTGAAGTTCATAACAAAATTCCCAATATCTTGGTTTACCTCTGGTCTATTCAAACTGTGCTGCAAGCAAAGAGACAAGTCCTGAGAGCTTGGTTTTGCTGGAGCTTTCTTCCTTGGGTGTGATAAAAATGAGAAATGCCAGCTCCATTAAGGTTTATTATCCGCTTTCTTCCCCAATTAAGCCACCACCACCTGTGCAGGACACAAGCCCAGCAAAGGCACTGGGTTGAGCACCTGCAGCTCCCACAGGCATGTTGCTTCTTCCCCTCCAAAGCCAGGATTCACTGACTTATTGCAATAGTAGCTGCCTCTGCCCCAGTCAGCAGCACCGTGGGCACTGTACAAACCAGCCGAGCATCCCAGCCCCACTCCCCTGACAGCACTGCAAGGAGACATTGCCTCTCAGCACTGGTAACACCACGGAAGATCTGACTCGGCACATGCACAGGATACACCTCCTACACACAGAAATCACACTCTCTCGTGTTTCACTACCTGTGACTGTAGAATCATAGAATCATTTACATTGGAAAAGATCATTGAGTCCAACCATTAACTCAGCACTGTCAAAGCCACCACTAAACCATGTTGCTAAACATCACATCTACACGCCTCTTAAATACCACTAGGGATGGTGACTCAACCACTTCCCCAGGCAGCCTGTTCAAATGCTTAACAACCTTTTTAGTGAATACATTTTTCCTAATATCCAAGCTAAACCTCCACTAGCACAACGTGAGGCTGTTTCCTCTTGTCCAATTGCTTGTTACTTGGGAGAAGAGACCAACAACCACATCACTACAAACTCTTTTCAAGTAGTTGTAGAGAGCAAGAAGGTTTCCCCTGAGCCTCCTTTCCTTCAGGCTAAACAACCCCATTTCCCTCAGCTGTACTTACATGTCCCACAAATTGCCTTCCCTTTCTCCCCTTGCTGCTTCTCTCAGAGCCCAAGGAAGCTCAGGTTGCCTCCCAACAGCTCTAGTTCAGGGTTGCTCTTCTGATTGACAAAGTACTTAACATTTCTGCACAACGTGCTCCATGTGTGGAGGCTTCCCTGCAGTTGGGCATCAGCTGTGGGACACTGAGCCAGGCACAGATGTTCCCTTCTCACTACAAAGGCAAATGCTTCATGATAGAGGCACAGGTTGAAAGTCACCGGCACAGAACAAACATAAAAGGACTTAAGTCCTAAATCCTCAAAACAATATGGCTTCAACGAGCAGGACAAATATGGAACTCCTGAGCAGAGGATGAGCTCTGTGCCCTTTTCAAGCACAAAGTTATGGTGCCTAAAGCACCAGTGGACACTCAGCAAACCAGCATCACCTTCCAGCATGGCCTGGGGACAGCTCTGGTGAGGGAAGCATGGGAGCACCAGCCTGCACAAGTGGTGGCGAATTAGCTGCCTTCCTTCAGGCAAGACACCATTTTTCTACAAGTTTTCTTCTTCTTTAGGAGGAGGGATCTAATTACTTTGCATAAAGCAATGCTGTTTGCTTCCCGGTTTGTGTTTGCCTGCCCACTGCCCTGAGAAATGAGAGGTGTAGGAGAAAACCCACATCTACCCAGCTGAAGATGAATGTGGCAGGAGAGTAGGGGTGACAACCTGCACAGAAGCCATATCTGAAGTCCCAGTGGGTTGTGGCTGAATAAACCCAGGGGAAGAAGTACCATGTTCCCATGCAGGCTGACAAGAAGGAGCTCAAAGTAACTTAATTCCTATCCATTGATGATGATGAGCCCATGTAGCTCTCTCCTTTGAACACTCTCTGACATTCAGAAGATGTGTTAGCTTTACTGCCCACATAAACTTCCACTGGGGCTGTTATCTGGGGAAAAGAGGGAGCTAAATATTTAATTTCACTCTATTTCATCAAATATTTAATCTAATTAATATTAATTAAATCTTGGTCTGAATAAACAACAGCGAAAAATTCACATCTTCCTCCAAACGTCTGATAGCTTGAACGTGCCAGTTTATGTCATCCCAACTGAGATAGTAATTAATAAGGGAGGGATCCTATCTTTATACTCCCGGTTGCTAGAATTGCTGTGGTGGGCTGTTGGCCTCCTCTAGCCTTTTAGGATGAATCTTTTCATGCCTGGATGTACAGGAGCATCATCTGCTTTACACCAACTTTTTTCCTCACCCTGCTTCGCTGTATCTCATTTTCCAAGAGCTTCATTTGTATCTCCATGACCACATGCCTTCATTCCACTCCCAGACACTGTTACATCCTCAGCAACAGGAATCCATGACTCTGTGGTGATGTGAAAAACTGTTTCACCAAGGTGAAATAAAACCCAGGCTCCTCATGGGTGCATGTGACCAGTGTGAATTGTTTCCTAGTGCCTGGCCCTCCCTCCAGAGATAGCTGCACATCCCAGACCATTTCTCAGCAGCATAGACAGGAAAAGGCATTTCTGGGAACAACGAGCATCAATTATAATAGAATCAGATCATTTCCACTGCAAAGGATTTAAGCCAAGTAGCACTGGGCTATAAAGGCAGCTGACACCATTGCATGTGCCACTACAACAGTCTTATTTTACCACAGGAAACCCCACTTGGACCAAACCCCATTCATCCCAATCATGCCAGCTAGGACAAATTTTCTAATTAGCCCCAGTAGAGCCAACAGTGATGAAAGACTGTCCTACACGCAACACTTGCTCTCCTCAGTGCATGCTCAACTTAGCAGAGCAGCACTTAGCTTTTCTTTCCCTCTGTGCTGCATTGTTTTAAAACCATCTCCCTGAAACACCGACCAGTGTTGATGAAAGTAATTATACTGTAGTTCAAAATATATCAGTTGCATCTTCATTATCCTGAGAAAACAACACCAAATGCCCCATGATGGTAAATCTTTCAATGTAAACAAGACAGATTATTCAGTTTAAACTGGCCATTTTATTTCTTCTGGACCCAGAAAATTTTGAGGCTGACTTAAAAGCCACCAGATATTTTGTAAATAATAAATATAGGATTATTTTTAACTAACCCTGTAGTTTAAATCTTTGGATTCTGTTGAGGGTGCAGGTCAAACCCATAAAGAAGAGAAACAGAGGGACTACACTCTCTTCCCACGTTGGCAACTTGGTTGACTTGGGTCATGCTGCTGCTCTGCATTTTGGGTATCACGCCGAGGAACAGGAAAAGATCTTAGTACTGCATTCGGAGCCCTGTCTGGGTGACAGCACAGCAGAGCTGATGAACGCAGAGAGCTGTCTGTGCTGTGGCAAGGCTGCAAAGCGCCAGGCAAACTCTGCCAAAATAAAGAGGAAGGTCATTCTAGCAAACTGTGTTCAAGGAGCCGTTTCAGGTCAAGTATCTGCACCACGACACCAAGAACAAACTCAGCTTTGCAAAGCGATGCCTTATCACTCGATGAGCCAGGATCATGTGGTGGACTTGAGAGTGATGGATTAATGGTTGGACTCAGTAATTTAAGGATCTTTTCCAACCTAATCAAGTCTATGATTCTGTGATTGTGGGGATAATTGCAAGGAGGGGAAGATCTGCCAGGGTGTAGATCGGCATCAGAGCAGCTGAGTTGTGCAGGTCTAACCCTGCACACAATGGTTTGCAATAGGAATAATTTGTCCAAATTTTCCCAGTGGCAAAAAATTGTCCTGGTAATAAAAGGCCAGAATTCAGCATTTCACTCTTAAAAAAAAATAATCAGTAAATTCAGAAAAGCAAAAGGTTGGATGTGGTGTCTTCAGTATTTATCTATACATTTATTTTATTTTTTACTCGGGATAACTTTTCAGTAACACCCTAAGGTTTCTGTCTTCAGATGAATGTTTTGCAGCAACTCCACATGTGCAGATGAAGGCAAAGCAGCCTTCGGCAGGAATTCCTTTATCAAAGATGTCCAGTGGTGGGAAGCTTGTTCTTTTTTCCTGTGGAAAGCAATTGAAAAACAAACAGGAAAAGGGCCAAGAAGTCACAGTCCAGCAAAACACAACTGTTTCAATCAGCAAAGGAGCAAATCAATTTTTTCATGTAGCAGCTGATTTAAAACAAATGTTTCTCATGCCTGGGAGCAAACCCTGTGGCAGGTCACACAGCTCAGAAGGACCACTAGGCAGCTCCTACAAATGCAGTGCCCCAGGCCGTGCCCAAACCAATATGGGCCAAAGGCTACAAGTGTTGTACACTGGGAAGCAGGGATATTTAGATAAGCTCATCTCACCTACTGACAAACTCTGCTTAGTTGCTGGCTTTTGACTCAAACACATTTTTGAAAGCCATCCAGATGTTCCAGTAGAGAGCATCACTGAAGGGAAACACATGTTGGTGGAATTTCTCCATTAGTGCAAAAGGCACCTCTGGCCCCAGGAAATCCCTGAATGCCTAATGACCCCTCAGCCTCCTGGGAAGGGTGCTTGGTCCTCCTAAAATCTGCCACGGGCTACTCTCACAGCCACAGAGGGAGAGCAGAGCCTTAGATCCAAGCCAGTATAGAAAATCTCTCCTAACTTGGCCAATATGGATCTGACCATCACACTAACAAGACTAAACCAGAGCCAGTTTAAGTAGTTTTAAATCAGTTTAATCCAGCAGGTTCACACATTTACTGATAGACACCTATGTTCAAGTGAGGGAGATGCTTCCTGCTCTCTTTTATGGCTTATCCTTATGCCTCTGTTGGATTTGGGTGCTGGGACCCATCTCATGTCCCTGTAAACCTAGCTGTGAAATGTCCTCACACACTGGTGTCTTCTCTGGAAAATGAGCACTCCTAGGGGACAACTCAAATGTCCAAGAAAGTTTCTCAGGAAGGAAGGGATACAGAATGACCAGCAGCTCAAGCATCAGCATCTCCGCTCAACACCTCCCAGCATCCCCTGCCACACAACAGCAGGTCTCCTCTGCTTGCAACAAACCTCCCTCCTGGGACCAGCCACGGTCCAACCCAAGGAAGACATATTTAATGGTGCCCCCTCACAGCCCTGGTCTCCCCACCCTGCTCAGCCTTGAGGACGTTTGGGAGTGTGCTGTGGCCTTGTGCATTACTACAGCATGACAACCCAGCTGGAATTTCACCTGCACTTCCCAGGACTCAGGCTACAATTCTTTCTTTCCACAGAGAGTTCAGGATCCAGTCCTGAAGCATTTGTGAGCTGAGCGAGTACTGGCAGCTAATGCAGGGGATGGGCTCACTGCTAACCCTGTTCTCTCTTCATTTCTACAGCTCAGGATAAGGCAGAGCAATCAGAGCTACAAATATTTAACAAGTCACAGAGATGTTCTTATAAACCAGCTGCAAAGAGTGGTTCATAGCAGGAGTGGTGAGATAGCTCCAAGTGCAGCTGTCTGCCAGGGCACCAGCTGTAATAAAGGAGCAATCTCAGCAGACTTTGAACTTTTCCAACGGTGAAAGAACCAAGATGTTAAGAAATAAAGTAAAACAAAGAGCTTTAGCAGATGAAAGCTGCACTGGTGGTGAAGCCAGCCACCCAATCCAGCGGGAAATCCCAGGATATCAGGTACTGAAACCCATGGGTAAGGGGATGCTGAGTGGGATGAAGGTACTTAAAGCATGTGACAGCTGATGGAGAAGGGCTGAAATCCACAAAGGCTCCCCCAGGCCTGGGAAACTCATTTTGTGTAAGCAGAATGATTCGGACCACATCCTTCCCTCTCTGGAACATCCTGGAGAGGTTCCTCCCTATGTGCAGCTCCTTGTTCTCCAGCAAACATGGACAGAAATAAATGCATGTGTCAGTAGGCAGAGGGGGTCAGGGACGAGCCCTGGGCAGGTAGTTACTGCTCTCTGCAAGGGCAAACCCGCTGCTCATGCAACTTGCCATGGGGACATTTTAAGACACTTGTCACACCAGACCACCTCACCTGGGTATCTCCTGCATGTCCATGAGCTGGCATCTTTAGGCTGGCCTCAGGAGAGCCCACACGAGGGGTAAAGTGCAGTATCACCCCACACAGGAAAGCTGTGGAAAAAATCCCTTCTGGGGCAAAGCCATCAGTGACACATAAAAAAAAGACCCTTGAATATTTTATTTCACTGGGCTGAAGCACAAGGACCGAAGGTTTTGGCAGGGACAGAACGCTGGAGGCATAATTTCTGGGTTTTGTACCTTTTGATGGAAAATTGGGAGCAATCGGACATTTCAGCTGTGCGACGCTTCACCAACAGAAAGCCCACCAAACCCTGGTCTTCCAGCCCGAAACCCACCAAAATACTCTGCTGTCTGAGATTTGGTCACAAGGACATCAGCCAGCCAGAGGGATGGGACAAGTGTAAGCAACAGCTGCTGGATTACCTCCTGCCCCCCAGGGTCTGCTTTGTAAAACCCTCCAAGGCCAGCTGAGACCAGAGGATGGACAGAAATACACTGCCTGGATCAAGCCCTTCTGGCCTTATTTTCTTATCAAACAAGAATCAGAGGAGGGAAGCAGGGTGACTCCAGGCATCCCAAAAGTGGGAAGACCAGGAGCCAGAGCTCCCAAATGGTTACACATGTCCAGGGCAACACAAAGAACACACTAAAGCATTTGCAGAATCAGCACCTCATGTTCCCCCCCGTCTTAGGAGCTAACTGGCACTTGTGGTAAAGAAGCCCAGCTGAAGATGACAAAAAGCAGTCCCCAGCATCCTCAGGGAAGTGGGTAGCCATACAGAAGCTGCGCTTCATTCGGTAGGGAGAACAATCGCCCATCACCTTCCTGCAGGAGGGTCTCAGCAGTGCTGGTGGAAGGACAAGTGAGCCCAGGGGCTGGAAACAAAGCTCCACTCAGATGGACACTCCCACATATATCAAAAAATACTGCCTTCCAGCCTAATCGTTTCTAATCCCATCTGCAACCTAATTATTAAAAACCTTCTCAACTCAACAGCTGTAAAAGCTGCACCAGCCAAGCAGCCCCAGCAATAGTATCAGGCTGCATTTCCAGGGAGCAAATCACACCCTGCAACCCTAAGCTCTTTTCTGTAAGAAACACATGAATTCTCTTACTGTGGCATGAAAGGGGGGGAACCAAACAAGAAATGTCAAAGACTCATTTGTTATTATGCCACCACACAATGAACCGAGCCTGGGGTAACAATGCCTTTCAGAAAATACAAGTGTTTTCCCACTGTGTTCTTTGAAAAATATCAAGACCAAAGCTGCCAAAGGATCAGTGAACAGCTGGAAAAAACAAGGAAACAAAACAGCTAACAGATTATGCAGAAGGTTTTCACACTTGATCTGTAAATGTTCTTTTATTTAATAAAAATAATCATCCATTATAGCAACTTCTGCTCATGTTTTTCTTTTGTTTTGTTTTTTACATTAAAGCACAGTTTATTTGTTTATTTGCTTTCCTCACCTCTTGAGGATTCAATTCTGAAAATGCAAGTGAATGTAAACATTGCTCTCCAGGTCCCAAGATGCATCTGGAGACCCTTGGAGTTAATTACAAAGTCAAAAGAGAGAGCAAAATCAACAAAACACTTCCCAAAAGTTAAAAGATTTTTTAAGTCTCTTCCTGTGCACCATACAAATCCAGAGAAGGCAAATTCATCTTATACATAAGACTCCTACAAACTCTGCTCTCTCAAAACAATTTCTATGACTTGTCTGTATTTAATAAAGCTGTTTTCATAACATTAAAAGGCTTACAGATTCATTTATTCTGATGAATCAAAAGGCTTTCCTTTTAATTTCTCCCGAGATTTCTTCATGGCACAAGGACATTAGATTTGTTCTGTCCATTTTTATATTTTTTGTATTATTTTTAGCAGAAAGAGCTGAAAGACATTTCAGGAAATGAGTGTAAAAGCAGTATTAACTCTCTCTCCCTGCTTCAATCTCATATTTACACATTTCTTCTTTTTGTTTTGTTAGTTTGTTTTTTTTTTTAAAAAAAAAAAAAAG
>VWZY01013538.1:462087-478764 GCA_013399075.1 Chloroceryle aenea | reverse complement strand
AGGATGCCCAGGCCCTGGGAGCATCCCCAGGTGCTCCCCCAGCAGCACAAGGACTCGCATCACCCACCTGCGCAGCTGCAATGGCAGCACAGGACATTTTCAATAGCAAAAGAGCAACAGTGACGTTCCTGGGAGCCCACCCGGCCCCCAAAGCTGTCAGTTCTCAGCATGTACAGATTACTCACCCGTACGGCACACAGACCTACATTCACAGTCTCTTCTCCCTCATTTTCAGATGGCTCTAATGATGCTCACTTGGTGCTCCAGATTAAGGCAGCTCTCGATTAATCACTATGGTGAATGCTCAGGCCAACGAACACATTTCCCCTGTGAGATAGAGGAAGCCCTGTCATCTTTGTCTCTATGCCACACACCGTGTTATAAGCCAGGCCCAGGAGCAATGACACCTGAGAGAGAGGGAAGAAGAGTGGGATAGACTATCTGTAAGCCAGAGACCATAGCTTCTGGGGTTGGGATGGGGCTGAGTGAGGAAAAACGAGAGGGAATCCCACTGTTTGAGCAAGGGAGCACAGGACCCACTGCACCAGTTCGCTGGGAAAAAGAGCAATCTGCAGGGAATGACCTAAAGCCTGTAAACTGAATCCAAGATGACTGGCATGCACACACAGAAGATCTCTATCTATGTATAACCACAGACTTCACCACAAGGGGTAAGTGGAGGCACAAATGATAAAAGGACTTACCTAGGTCTACAGCAAGGCCAGGTGTGAGGTCAAGAAGATGCTGGACTTCTTGAGCATCTCCTGCCTTCTGCTTGATTCAGGGGACTTGTGTGCATTCCAGGAGGATGCGTAGCTCTGCTCAGTGCAGGGTCTTCCTTTCCCTCAGGTATGGGATCTGCAGGCACTTGAGATCACCCCTGGCAGAGGCCTCCTTGGTCATTGCTTGGATGAAAAGGCACAGCGAGAGGGAGTATGCAGGCCATGCCCTGCCTGACATGGATAGCCCCTTCTCTGACCAGTTTGACCACAGTTGTAACAGTACACTTGCACTAAGGCCACCACAGACTGTCTGAGATGCTTTGCTCCGGCCCTTTGCTGGTGCCTTTGTGAAAATACTCTGCATGCCCACATGCTCTCTGCAAAGCTGAGTTGCACGCCCCAGCACAAGCAAAGGGCAGATGTAAATAACAAAGTGTGACAAGCTGCCTTGGTTTTCTGTCTCCTTTCGTGACAGGACACCTTCAGTCAGTCTGAAGCTAAACTCAGCCAGCAACATTGCTCCTGAGCCACACTACTGCAAAAGCAGAGCTTTGATCAGGTCTCTTTCCTGGGACAAAGAGCACAAGGGGAACGCATAAGGCCAAAAGCCTGAAGAAAAGTTTATTTCCAGAAATACCACTAGAAAGAGAGCTCTCTGCAAGCAGGGAACAGCTGGGATGGCCTTGTATTCAACTCGGAGAGTGAGAAAACCCTGTCTCATCAAAGGCACTTTCCTCCCACCATAACCGTCGTTGTGCATGTGACATCTCTGTGATGTTGACACTGGCAACACTCAGCACTGTCTGCAAACGGACTTGCTAATGCCAAGTCTCCCCTTTATTTTCTCTGCAGGTCATCTCGTGGCTCTGCCCAGGTCTTGAGGTGAAAGGTGATGAGGAGCTGTTGGGGTAGCAAGGACCCTTAGGATCTTCCATGACAACACTGTGGCACACCCTGTCATACAAAACAGCCATCTTTATGACTCTATACCATGCTTGATGGTGATTTAAAATATTCATAAAGCCTCAACTCACAGAGTCTTGGGATTAGGCAGGAAACTTAAATTTGTAGCCTCTGGAAGACTGTAGGGGAAAAAAAAAAAAAGAGCTAGTAAATTTTTTTTATATCAATTCCCTGGAATTTCCATTCAGATGCTCAATTTTTGTATGCATGCTGTTGACAGTGTTGATACGAGTTATAAGGGTTCTGCAGTTCAAACTCAGACAACAAGTACTTGACAAGACAACCCAGGAAAGAGCCTGTTCTCTGGCAGCACCGCACACCGGAGAGCCGTAGGAGCCTGCCCCTTCCCCAGAAAGCAGCCTGGTTTCTCAGCAGAGCCCCGTGGGGTGCTGGGCTCACCCAATGAGTGGGGACAGCCTGGGCACCCACTAATGAACGAGGCTGAAGTTTCTCAATCCTCATCTGACAGCTCCCCCTCCACCAGCTGCCATCCCAGGTGGGGGGGGCAATGCCCTTTCTGAGGCATGGCAGCAAGGTTCGTGTTCGGCACGTGTACCTCCAGAGCGTCCCTTGCAAACAAGTTGACCTTTATGGCTGATTTCAGGTCATTAATTAGACACGCTGCTTCCATGTTTATATATTTCTCTGCCTGTCAGCTCCAGCACAAGAGGAGCTGGGACCACCTTCCCCTGCTGCCTCTCAGGAAGGAGCTGAGAAATGTTCATAGGGTCTCAGAGCCGTGCACAGCACAAAACAAATCACATGCAGGGAGATAATCTCTGGAAAGATTTGCTATAGTAATAAGGCTGCAAAATGCGTGTTTTCAGCAAGCTGCCACTGGAATTGTTTATTTCCAGATGAGCTGTGAGATTCTATCAGGGAAAAAAAAGCAGCAAGAGCTGCCAAAGGACTAAGACTTGCATTTTGGACAGGCTGGTGCAGAGTTACAGAAACTGGACAAACTTAGTTCAAGGAATGGCAGCACAGATTGCTGGGGGGATCACATGAAAGGGCAACCACTTCAACAAGGTGCTGAAATTATTTCTCTGTACCAACTGGATAAAAGCCATCAAAGGGGGGAGCCTTGTTTTTAAGCTGTGGGTGCTCTGCAACCCAAGGCAAACAGCACTCATAGTTTGCTTTGTTTTAGCAGAGACGCGGTTTGCTTGTTTGCAGTGCTCTCAATTATTTGCATATCCATGGCAGGAAGCCCTCATTGTAGCTGTGGATTTTGATTATGCTGCTGGGTGTATTTGAATAAATGAAAGCAGGGTGTCTATCAGGAAGATTTGCTTTAGTAACTGGGTTCCCCTGGGGGTAAATGCACTGAAATCCCATGGCTTGCGACACCAGATGGACTAATGACTGAGTAGCCCTTCACAGTAGCTTTGAGTTGGCCAATTTTCCTTCAGTTCTGAGTGCATCTCTGCCAGCTTGCCCTAAGTCACACACAAAAAAATGCTTTTTCCATTTACTGTGTTAACCCCAGAAGGAAAAACACCACAGGAGCTATCAGGGCAAGAGGCACAAACTTGCTGCAGGCAAACCTAGCATGGTGCCACTGCAAAGGAACACAAAGTAATACAGTAAACACAGCATCCATTTCTAGGGAGGGGTTTCAAATGCTCTGATTTTTTTTTTAATTAATAATTACATTTTTAATCATCAGAAGTGTGGCTGGTGTGGCCACCCCTCCACCTGCTTTGGGTCCCCAAATGCTTTTTCTCCTGTGCACACATATAAACCCACAGCCTCTTCTTTCCCTGTCCATCAATGCACCTACAAGTTTCAGTTTTGCTCTTTTCATAGATCTCACAGCAATGGCTTCTGCAGAACCATGTTTTTCAACAAAGTTTGTCTGGACTCAGCTGCTGGATGTACTTTTCCAAGTTATTTGAATAAAACAGTAGGAAATTGATAGCTGTGACAGCAGTCTGTGCTAGCACCTAATCCCCTTGCGAGCAAGGATGCTGCTGTGGTATCAGATGTTCAGAGGGGAAGGAAAGGAGGCACACTGAATATTACCTACAGGGGCAGTTCTTCACTACCCCCATCTGCAGAAAGCTGGCTCAAACCAGCACAAGATGGATCCTATGTGACCACCTGCTCCTCTGGTGCAGGTTTGTTGTTTTTTTTTTTTTTTTTTTTNTTTTTTTTTTTTTTTTGCAAACAGCTTGAAAGCTCTGCTTGCCTTTCCTCATTAGCTGCTGTTCAAGTTGCCTGCCCTGTTCGCCAGGATTTTAACTAACAGGTTTGCTTGCACAGCCCTAGACCAACAGCCAAGAGAAACATTTCCACACTACAAATTATTATGTGGTAGCCGGGGGTGAGGCTGAGACACGGAGACTGAGCTCATTCTAGCCTCTGGTTTATTTATTCATTATTTTCCCTCTTTTGCTTCTGCCTGGTGTCACAGTGGCCTCTGTGACTTTAAAGGATTGTTTCAGCTCTGCAGGAGCAGTGATACACAAGAAGCCTTCTAGGCTGTCTGTATGTCTGGCCTTCTGCCTCTCAGGCACTTCATACCCAGGACAGAAAGGCAGAGAGAAATGTGCATTTTCTCCCTGTAGCACCAGTGAGTACATACACACGTGTTCCACTTTGCTGAGTGCAGATGACTGTGGTTTTTACACAGTCCAATTCTCTTTATCCAGCTCCCTAGCTGGGAACTCTCACACCTCGCTTCATCATACAACATGGCCAGAACTAAACACCTGTAGGGCCATCCCTCAACACTGAGGAGCAGCCCCATTGCCCTCCCCAGGCTTTCCATCCTGTCAACTCACAAGATCATTCCAAATAAATTAGCCAGTAACAGCAGAAATGTAATGAAAACTAAGCCAAACAGGCTATGGACCATTCCTAATATATTACAGGGACATTCTGTACTGCTCACTACCAGTCTTTCGCTCAGGGATTAACTCACTGACTCCCAAAAACCCCTTACCAAACTACAGGGAGCTTTTCCATACATATGGGACCACGTAGCCAAAACATAGCAAAAACACAGCCAAGTCCTTCCAGCCCTGGCCAGAGCAAGGGAAAGCAAGACCCGTCACCCTCCAGCACCACTCTTTCCTGGACATCACACAAACCCACGCACACACCCCACCCTGCTCCCGTGGGCACTCCCTGATCCAGTCCAGCTCAAAGGCAGCCAGCTCCCCCCTGCAGCAAGTGATAGCCAAGCCAGGAGTGCTACCATGCTCCTGGGGATGAGACTGACATGGGCAGAGGGCTGCCATCAGCCACTTTGGCCAGCTGCAAAGGGAACAGTACAGAAATAGCCAGAAAGGGTTTTCTAAGCAACTTTCAAGAGGAAGAACTGGGCATGCAGAGAGGTGCCCATTCCAGTGTTCAGAGAGGAGAATGGCTGCATACCACTATAACTTTCCTTATACCTTCCATAAATGAAGCCTATCAAGTTTCTGAAGCTCAACAAGTTACCTTTCATCAGCAGAGCCACCCCATGTTTAAGGCAAAATTGAGACTGTTTCATTTTAAAGCATTTAATTTCCTGCGACATGTTAACATTCGATTACTCAGCTGAGGAGTAACTCATTCATTCAAGTTCCACTCCCTAGGGCCTGAACTCATGTCTCTGCCCTTTCCCTCCTCATTCTTCACCATCTCCATCTGAGACTGACATAGTGACACTACCTCTGGGCCTAGGTCTTCAGTCAGCAATATTCATTTCATTCCTCTTGCAAAGGCAGAAGAGCTCCATGTGAACTGTAACTTTCCAGTTCATTGCATGTCCCCAGCGAGCTCCTTTGGCACCGCTGGAGCAAAGCGTCCATCAAATCAAAGAGCTCAAAATAGAGAGTACAATGGAGAGCAGCAAAGCAGGGACTGAAGGTTGCAATTCCCACCTGGCAAGGTGTGGCTCTCACAGCAGGTTCAGATCATCATGCAGAGAGGGAGCAGCTCATATAACCTCTTCCAAAACCAGAACAATGCAAGCTGCTACAGAAGGAAACAGCTTTCTACACACCCATGGCATTGTTTGCTGTCTTTGCTTAACGTGGCTTGCCATGTCTCTGTGAATCTCGCGTGGCAGCACTGGATCTAATAAGATCAGAGAGCCAGAGTGGCAGCAGCAGTTCTTGAAGGCTGAGCCGTAGAAAAGGTCCAAGGAGTAATTGCCTGAAATTGCTGGGTTCCCAGAAAGCAGAGCACATCATCATGGTTTCACAGGGAGGGAGGCCGCTGGGGAATGCAGCAAGACTTCCCATGTTTTCTCTTATTATTTATTTCACCATCTAGTGGTAAAAGCAAATAACACTGAGAAGCTATCCAGGAGCTGCAGCCAGCTCTGGAAGGAGACCTCTTTTTGCACCAGCTTCTCCTAGTTACTTCCACATCTGCCCCAGCTCTGGTCACAGAGGACACAGAGCACCCTCCAGAGCCCTGCAAGTCCCCCAGTTCTAAATCATGGCCCTGTATAGATATCCCTCTGCACGGGGTGACTCCCATCCCAGGACTCTGCCCACCTCCTGCTGCTGTGTCCCTGCTGCCACCCCAGCTGTAACTCACAGGCTCCTGTAACAACTTGTCCCAGCCACTGGTAACCACTTCCCACCCTACTGCCAAAACCACTTGGCTGTCTCTGGGGAGGCGCTGGGAGGTTCCCAGAGGGATAGTAAGCAAAGACAACTACAGAAGAGCAGCACAGGGCAGGGCAAATTAATGTCACCCCGTGTCAAACCCAGCTTAGCTCAAGGCAAAGTTTGTGCTAAGTCCCCAGGAAAAGATGCCAGGACAACCAGAGTCTGACTTGAGGCTTTTTCTTCCCCCCACTCAGCTGAACTTTTAGGCAGGGCTACAGTGGGTGGAGGAGGAAGGGTGTTGGAAAGGCACGTGTTCCAAGCATCTGGGGTGCTGTGGAGAGCTTGCCTTCATCAGCTCTCTAGAGGTGCTTTCCTTGTGCTGCTCCTTTGCCATCAGGCCATGAAGAAGGGGAGATTTCCCCCAAGGCCAGGCCTCCTTCCCACAACCCAACCATGATCTGCCCATTTAGACATGGCAGAAATGTTCACATGTGGATCTGCTCCATGGGAGGGAAGCAGGGACCTGCATCTCTGGGGGGTACCTCCCAGAGAGAAGAGCTTTCAGAGTGGGTGCAGCCCTCACAATGGGGCTATGGGCTGCTGCACATTGGAATTCCCACTGGTGGGTGATCCCACATGCCTGCATGATGATAGTCAGGCGAGCAGAAAGCAGACAAACTTTCATCATCTGGTGGGCACAGGAGGGAAGAGTTGTTCTCCTCAGAGACAGGGTTTCCAGCCCCGTGGTAGTTTGCAGATCCTGCATGCAACATTCCGCAGAGGGAAATCTGTCATTGTTACTGCACTCACTCCCTCATTGCCCACAATACAATTATCCCTATGCATTTTTTTAATACCTGAGATACTCAAATTAATTTTAAACACCAACCTTTGACTTACTTGCTTATTCAGCACCATCAGGTGATTTTCAGCAAAAATTTCCCCAGGATAAATTTATCCTGTCTGGGAATACTATACCAAGGGTGGTGATGGGTAATCAGGATAAAGTACTTGGAGAAGACAGGCTGATGCACTAGATGTTGACAGGAGCTATAATACATCTCCACTTGGAGAGATTTCTTTCAATTTTTTTTTTTCCAGCTCAGACTTTCCTTTTCCCTGGAAGCATCATAGGTAGCAGGGGAAATTCCTGCCATACAAAAATTCCAGAGCAAAATAATCCATGTCTTGCACTGAAACATCACAGAAAACTAAACACATACCAACAAGCATTCATCTCTGATGCTACGAACTCTTCCCTTTTTAATTTTTTTTTCCCGAGAAGTCATTTTCAACCCTGTACAGATCAACCCCAGAAAATTCTTCTGCCAGCATTTTGTCTTTGCACTTGAATGAAGGACACTGCAGCGCAGAGATCCCATCAGCACAGGATGCCATTCCCATCCTCACAAGGCTTGATGTCTTTAACACCCTCTGCCACTCTGAGAGCAACTGATGGAAGCTACAGCTGGGAAAAGGAAAGAAATTTCCACTTCTTCATGTACAGTTCTGCTATTCAGCCTGTCAGCACCAGTTAACTGCAAGGGCAGGAGGATTAAAAGGGAAAATGAACTTTGTGAGAAACACTGGAGCTCCCCTACAGATGGAGCACATTGAACCCTCCCTGACCTTTTCTTTCCACTTGCTGAGGCCATGCCGTTTGCTGGGTCACAAGCACAAAGAAGTGGAAATTGCTGAACTGGAGACATAGTCCCAGTGCAATCTGACACAGAGAGGAAAATGGTGTGACTGAAATCTCAAGGGTTAACGGTATCCATTCAGTTCAGCTAGGCTAAAAATATCCCTGAAATCCTTAGATAAAAACAGCTTATTGCAGATTTCAACCAGCTTTAACTGACAGTCTCTCAAAACTGGGTTGTGGTTTTTTGGGTGGGTTTGTTTTTTTGGTTTTGGATTTTTTTTTTTTTTTGAGTTGACCTTCCTCACCACCCACCAGGTAATGTGTTTAGGATCAACCACCCACACAACCAGCCAGAATCCAGGCTCAGGTCCTACAAAGGAGGGTCATCAGTGTCTCCAAGCACTGGAACACCTCACTAGGCCAGCAACATCCTCAGGAGTTGGAGTCATTGAAGAGCACTGAAGATTGCTCACTACAACACAGTCTCAATTTTCTTTAAGCACAGCTAGAGACAAGAGTGGTAAAAAAGCAATTGTGGCAACTCTAACAAATAACTTAAAATTATTATATTTTTTAATGTTTCTGGGGAATCAAACATCAGTTTGAAATGAGAAAACAATTTTCTCATTAATATTTCACTAACAATTTGATTGTGGGAGCATGTGGGTTTTCCTGAAGCAAAAACAATGAGTATTATTAAGCATTCACACATTTCAGAATTCTTTATAGATTGCTGAGTGCTCTATGTCACTTCAAAAACAAAGAAATTCATTCTTATTCCTAAATGGTTTGGAGAAAATACTGGCCACAGAGTTGTCATTTGATCAAAATTCATTCCTATCCAAGTCCTGACACATATCTCAAGCCAAATCATTTATCTGTTAAGTAGTCAGACATCAAAACCCTTCACAGGGACTCCATACGTCCACAGAGACACCATATAAAAACCTGGCTGAACTCTATAAACCAAGTGTCCAAGGAGCGAGCAGAGAAGCTGTAGAGCAATGCACAGATGGGCCATCTTTGATATTTCCCTCTCCCAGCCACTTGTTCTCAATTCCTGTTTTTCTCCCGGTGTCTGCATTCTACAACAGATTTAGAGAAAAGGGGCTTGTAACTGCTACAAAGCAAGTTCAGAGGAACTGGATGTACTGGAAACCACTGGTCCCATATCCTCTTTTTGCTCTCCCTTCTCCACTTACTTCACCTCAGCACAGTGTAGAGCACACCAGAGCAAGGTAACAGGCTATTTACAAAAAGAGGAAAATCTGAAGTACAAGGGTTGGGAGGCGAGAGCACAAGAGGAGGAGATCAGATGTAACACTGTAAGAGCTCACAGAGAAAAAAGCAGGCACTGCTGGAAGCACCCCTCCTTCTCATAGAGGATTCTGCTACTTCCAAATACACTTGTGTTTTAATGTGACATCAGCCCTCTCCCCCAGGTTTCAAAGGCAGCTTCTCAAGAAGCAGTGTCCTGCCTCCAGGACCATCCATTTGGTGGAGCCACAGACTCAAGAATCTTGTCTTGGCTCTCCTGCCTGGCAGACTGTCCCTGGAGCTGCAGCTGGGTGTGGGTTATCAACAGCACCAACCAGGAGACACTGTCCGCATGGACCCACTTACCACTTTGCTCAATTTCCTTTTAGGGGTATTTCCTCCAGTGCCTTTCACCTCTTCCAGGCAAACATCTGACTCCCTAGTGCTGCAAAGAATCTCCCCTGGTCCCTCACAACAGAACCAGAACCATATGGTGCTCTCATGTGACTTCTTGGAAGGCTGGAAATGCCCAGCAGGCCTAAAAAGAAATACTTGACTTGAGGATTAAAAAGTCTGCAATCAGAGCTGCCTTGCTAACCTGCAGCTCCTTACCTTGCTGAATTTCTTGCTCTCTGCTATGCTGGCAAGGATAGAGGATTCCAACTTCTCTGTTACAACTTCCCACTCAGTTAACATACCTGATCCACTAAGTCATAGAGAGAGAAGAGTTACTGCACTGTCCTTACCACAGCTGTTTTCAAACAACGTTTTAAGATCTTCATGAAACATATTTCCACTAAAATTGTCCACAGGAAATTTGGAAATCAAGGCAGCATAGGTGTGATAATGCAGGGCAAAAAGGCAACTAGCTACCACTGGGGTCAAGCAAAGCAACTACCAAACTACAGCAAATTAAGGATTCATTATGAGTCTTAACAAAGAAATGCTCTACTAATAGGAAGGAAAAAGAGGGTGTTGTGGAAAGAGCTTTTAAAAGGGAACATTTGTGTGCAATTTTGCAGATAGCATCTTACTCAGAGGCAGTGGGGTAGATTGATCTCTAAAGACTCTTAAAAGGTTTTGCAGTGGAAAAAAAAAAAAAAATAGTTGCAAGGCATACAGTCAGACCATTAACAGTGCAGCCCAGGCTGCCAGCTGCTCACTCAAATACTCCAGATGGCTCCTCCTCTAAAACACCACCATTTGATCTTGGTAATCAAGTTATCTGCCACTCTTACAATCCTAAGTGAGGCAAGGCTTGTACGAAGAGATGATGTACTTTATTTGACGGAGATGAATTGTGAAAACAAAACAAATTAGCTTTCAAGGCACTCAGCCTCTTCTAGCTGTTTCAAAGCTAACCAGCTCTTTAACACCTTTTTTCTATCATTGCCACCACATACAGTTCAAAACACCAGCCTATGCCCTATAAGGCTGCCCAACACACAGATTTTATACAGTATTTGCACACTAAACACTTGCAACATATGGTAAGTATCTACATGCACAACTTCTCACCAGCAGAATGTAGGACCTATCGCCAGAGAGCAGCACTGAGAGATTTGATGTTCTGAAGCACTCTGGCTGGATTAATTACACCAACACGTAATCTGTTTGTTTTGCCAGAGCCACCTAAGACTCTGTCTGCACATTTTTGAGGCCTTTAATATGGCCTTTAGGACATATGGTGCCAGAAACAAGACATTTCCTTCACTTTTCACTCAATTAGAGCCAACAAGCATGGTTCTGAGGCCAGGCTCAGCTGTGGACGCTCACTTCAATCATTTGAACAGAGTGATGACAACCAGCAAGTTCTCCCCAGCCCTGCTGGGGGATGAGGAATACCTAGTTTCAGAGATGGGAGTTACTTATAGAAAATCAGAGGAAATAATTCATTATTGCAGTGGGTGGTTTGCATCTGGAGTCTAAACCCCATCTGATCATTGCCTAGTGGGATTATTCCCCACTGGAGTTTAGCACTAAACTTCATCGCCCGCTCAACTTAGTTTTCATAAGAGAGATGTACTTTTATTTCACAAGCTAGAAGTACACAGAGAACAAAATAGCTTGAGAAAGGCCATGAATGAGGAAAAAGAATCATAGCTGGGACTATGGAGGAAGGTAGCAAGAATACAGAATAGAAGAGATTTTGTTTGAAGAGAAGCTAAAAAACTAGAACTCTATGGCTTGGAAAAAAACCACCTTCAAGAGCAGTAACAAGAAGGTGAACAGGAAAAAGACTGTTCATAAATTTCTCAGAATCTAAGAACTAGGAGTCACCAAATGACATAAGGTGGTGTGGTTTAAAACAAACAAAAAGGAAACACTTTTTCACCCAGCACATAATTATATTGTAGAATTATTAGATAGGATGTTGCAGGGGCCAGAAATGCAGAGATTTAGAACTAAAGAGAACAAAAAAAATCCCTTTCTTCTGTGAATTTATCTAATCTATCCAGAGCTACTAAATGGAGCAATGCACATGCTGTTTCCTTTTTGCAAGCTCTTCAAACTCAGGTGAGGCCTGGACCAGTACACCAGATGAATTACACGTCCCTTTTGTGTTCTATACACAGTGGTACGTGGTCCCACAGCACGGCACAACACAGCCACTCTTGTGATGAGACTGGCCAACTCCTTCGCTTGCTTTCAGACTGCTGAATCACCCTAACAGGGGTTGACTCAACTCAGGCAGACCTTTAAGGAGTTTGATCAGACCTGCTACTCTGATTTTAATCAGCAGAGATCTGATGTAAGGACAGACGTACTCAGATTACTGCCTGACTGCTGCACACTACAAGAACCCATTTCAGTTTTTTAAAGCAATCAGCTATAACCAGTACTCTGGTGCCCTTCTCCTCATCATCACCGTATCTGAACTGCTGAGGCCTTTCTATTCTGACTTCAAAGGATACTAGCATTTTTCTGTGAGTGTAGGACACTGTGTAAGCATGACCAGTGTCTATCATAATGAGATTTAGAGATTTAAAAGATATCATTTAGAGCTGTGTCATGTCAGCTTGACAATATTGTCTTTTATTAAGCCAGCAGTTTAAATGCTGGTGTCAGAATTCTATACCTACCTAAAGTTTTGTTGTTGTTGAAATGCATTTCGCATTAAAATCCAAGGCTGATCTTCCCTTTCAGAGAGAAACAGTTGGGGGTTTGGTGGTTTGGTTTTTTTTTTACTACATATCCTACTGTACTATAACAAGATGAAAGTAAAAGATTTTACAAACATTTTCTTTATAAAGGTGTTAAATCTACACAACTGAGTAAAGCAGTTACTATCATGCAACTTTTGAAGGTTCCTGTAATTGCTCTACATGAAAATATGTATTTTACTCAAAGCCTTTTGAAGAGTCATAGTCAGGAGTATATAATGGGAAAGCAGCTCCTGGTAATTCTGGGCACTGCAAAAGTACAATTTTCATCCAAGTTAATGTCAGACTAGAAATACTAGAAATTTTTCAAAAGACTCAGTGGCAGCTTATTTACAAATATACTATTTATAATGAATGCATTGATACAGAATGACTCTTATAAAAAAGCAAGGCAATCTTTTATATAGACATAACAATCAACATCACAATAATTCAGATTAAAAGTACATTTCTGTAGACTGTTTACACTCTCGTTTAGCTTTCAGCCACAAAATTAGTGTGGTCTGGTATTTTTTCCACAGCAAAAGTCCTACGCAGTCCTGGTTAAGACCTAATCATCAGAATAATAAACATAATTTTCTGATCTTTGCTAATGTAAAAACAAAAACCATCTGGAGATACTATCATTTGCTTGCAATTGTCCTTACTGTGCCTTGAATTTTATGCTGTGAAAATTACTGCCAACTGCACGTTTCTAATTTCTGACTAGAAGCTATTCTGGCAGGTCCATTTGATACAACCAAGGTGTGATACTGACTATATGAAATTTCTTAAGTTGAACCAGGATATGAAAACTCTTCTGATATGGATTTGTACTCATTCAGAAATTTAATTAATGGTTTTGTTTGTTTGTTTGTTTTTTGGTTTGGTTTGTTGAGTTTTTTTGTTTTGTTTTTTTTGTTGTTGTTGTTTGGTGGTTTCGGTTTTGTGGGGGTTTTTTTGAGAAACAAATAACCTCTCAAATTTTTCTAATTGTTAAAGAAAAGGAATTTTTCAAAACCCCAGGATTAAAGATGAAACTTGAATTCCAGGTGACAGAATGGGTTTACGTGCTAACCAGCTAGACAGTTTGAGTACTAATTTACTAAATCATGTACATGAGTAAACACGACCTTCAAGAATTCTGAACATGCACTTTCTCACACAACATTAGAAAAAGATGAATAAAACTGTAGAAAAAAACTAAACCCAAGAGAGGTGCTGAAGCAAATATTCTACAGCTCAAATCTCTTTCTAGAAAAAGTATATAGATTTCAAAGTTTCCAACAGCATCTGGCAAACAGAAAGGTGCTAAATACACAACTGTGTGACCCAACTTTACAAGCAGCATTTCTGCTGCATTTATACTAGACAACTTTGGCAGCAAACTTAAATATGGGAGAGACAGAACTTTAATGGGTTTATACTAAAATAAAACGTTTTTGCAAAGAATTACCAAACAACTTTCTATTTAGTAAATTTAAATGCAGGGACTGACATGAGTCACAATGGCAATTACGACTCCCTCCTCTGCTTTACACCTTAGCAGTCTTCCATAATACTATATAGCACAGTAATTTAGCTTCTTAAACCAAGGCATGATTCAGGATAGTGCCTTTATGGAGCATGTGTATATGTACATATTTTTATGTACACAGGCACAGACACACAAAATTGGTGTTTGTTTATGGGCAAGCAATCAAGGTCATGATTTTCACTCGAAGATTGTCACACCTTCCAATAGCATTTCTAAATTATTTTCCCCAGCACGGCAAGGGGTACAATTATTGAATACAAGTATCTGGGAAGCGCTTGTTTCTCCGTCTTGTTTTCAAAGCTGCCATAAAGAATTAACTTCTCCACCTTGTCTATGCTTTCATACATCTATATACACATATACATATATGTATGTATACACTTGTCAGGATGAAGTTCTTTCCATCCAAACGTTAATCTAATAGGCCAAACAATTACTTACGCACACAGAAGTCAGCACATGTGTCCAGCTGAATGCTACCAGGCATTAATGACAATTTAGAAACTGCACCAGTTAACTATCCAGAATCCTGGGAAATGCAAAAGTCTGTTATGTCAGGATGTAAGACTGTTCTGAATGATCAAAACAGCTGGATTTATATGGATCCATATACAGATTTGAATATAAATCCTTGTATGTACTTACATGGATTTATATGCATCTATTCCCAATACATGACACACATTTAATACTTAGAACATTAAAGAATTTTTCAAATTCTTCTGAATTGACTTCCCCTGTACCAGAACTTCTCTCACACTGCCTTTATTCAAATCTCTCGAGACACTGAAAAAAATAAGCATTTGCCTCAGAATGTATAAAATTAAACTAAAACAGGGCTCAGGATTACCTGGCATTGTAACAACCATACTAGTACAAAGACAGTTTGAAAAAATATCCTGTTTTTAATATAGTAATGAATTAAAACATATCTTTATTTATTCCTATAAGTGTAATGAAAAGAATAGTTTCTTCTTAAGCAAGTGTAACGAGCACTATTTTGGTAGCCAACCTCTTCACAAGTATTTATGTGCAAAAAGGTCAGATCCAATCATACAGTCATTAACCATGTACCTTAACAAGGTGAATAATCAACATATTTACAAACTACACAAATTCAATCCCATCAGCTCTTATAAAAGTGGGATTGAGGAGCAGACTGGGAATGAGACTAAGATGCCTGAAAACACGAGAGGTCGCCACTTTTGTTTTAAGGAACCGTATTAATGAAACCAGTTTCCCCACGTGACCAGAGGGCACAAACAGGGATTTCAGTATATTCAGAAGTTAGATTACAGCCTTGATAGTAAGCATTTCAGCATCTTCATATTTTAACACCTTAATGCTGAGAAAGATTAACTTCAGGCAGAACTGTAAGGAACTAGCCTTTCATAAACTAAAGTCTTGACTGAAAAGCAACAGTAGATTAAAAAAAAAAAAAAAAAAAGAGGGGACAGAAAGACAAGTGTGTGTGAGAAAGAACAGAGCATTACTTAGTAAAATCCAGTGACATCTACAATAGTTTTACAGCATGTTTAAGCCCTCTAAGGTTTTATATCTCCACCTGCCTTCCATTTAAACTTACTCCTTGATAATCAAAAGACATACAACAAAACAGAATGCAAATCAATCAAGGCAATACATCTAAGTAGGCATGCCTGAAAGCTAGAAATAATATTCCCCAAACTTCTGCATGTGAGAAAGATTTCCCATGGCATTGATTTGATTTAGTTCAAAAGGTACAGTCCTCTAAGTCACACTACCTCAGCAGCAGTTCCAATGAGTATAAACTGGGCAGTTCTTGAGTAACTGTGGAATGCAACCACCTACCCTCCTGAAAAGGGACAACAGGCCCTACAAGTGCATTAATAGTGTAAATCTCCCTGAAGCATCTTCTGCCTTTTAGACAACCAAGAAAGTCATGATAAAACTGAATGTCCACTACTTACAGTGTTTCTCTTGAGCTACCAGCATCTATGCACAAATGAAAAAGGTGCCTCTTTTTTAATAATTGGTTTAATACTGAAACAGATAGGATGAAGTTAAAAAAGAATCATCAAGATACTGAACTGAATATTTTGAAGCAAGTGCCCCAGCTGTGGGGAAAAGTGCATTTAGTTCAGCAGCAAAACAGCACAGTGTGAAGATATTGTGCTTGGACACAGAAGTTCCATAATGGAAGGAGGTACAAGGCAAGTCAAGATATAAAACCATAGTACATTGTTAACCAACCTTAAAACTTACATATATTGCAGTGTTTAAAAGTAAGACACATTCAATTATTGTACAAGGACTATAAGGAATCCTTAAAATTGCCTGTTATAGTTTATGACTCAACATTGTAATAAAAATGTACATATATATTATTTCCTTGCCACTTAACTGTACTGTTAAACCTCATGGACTTGTTACTTCACAAAATGAAAACTGCTCTTCACTGAGTATATTCAACATTTTTACCAATCTGAAAAGATTTACTTGTGCTAGAAAAGACCAACCTCAAAAGGCTCAGTTCAGATATGTTATGCCTGCAACTGATAACTCAGGGAAGCAAGATTTAAAAGGAATTCAAGTTTAACTTTTTTTTTTCTTTTTCTTTTGTTTTGACTGCATCCTTTTCACCTGCCAGTTGTTCTGATGAGTATATGTTTTTAGTATACAAACCAGTTGATAAAAAAATCATCAGCAGAGGCATATAAATCCTAGATATGATTGATTAAAACAGAGCAAATCAGAATAAAACAAAATCCAGTGATTTACTCTGACTGTAAACAATATAAAAACACCATTTGCTTCAAATCTCAAAATAAGTTAAAAGAAGATCCCAACCTCAGGACACATGACTCTCTCAGGTTTTGACACA
>VWZY01013538.1:397306-453245 GCA_013399075.1 Chloroceryle aenea | reverse complement strand
TTTTTTTTAATAGCACATTGCTACATCTTGGGCAGCTCTGATGAGTGCAGGGGCAGTGGGTGCCAGGCACAGCCAGCGGTGTGTCCATCCCGATCGGGAGACCTGGCTTCAGCCAACGCCACCCCACTGCAGCTCACTCGCTTTTGATGCCTGCTCACAGCTGAGAGCAGGGCCAAAGAAGTATCACCTGCACACACCGTTTTCAAATGGCTATACATGTTAACTGAAATCCATAGTGATCACATCTGGTACAACTTTCCTTTTAGGCTGTAACAGTTTCAGATAATCGGCCAGGACAGAGGAAAAAGAATGGGAAGGGAAAGGTTTGGAAATTTCAGGGTTTCTTTCCCTCATTTTAAAAATATTCCTGAATAGTAGTTATGCCAGCTTTTTTTTGTTTGGTTGGTTTTTGGGTTTTGGTTTTTTGGTTTTTTTTTTTTTGGTTGGTTGGTTTTGGCTTTGTGTTTTTTTTGTTTTTCCTCCTATGAAATGAAAAGCAAGAAGCCTGGAGTTAAACCGGATAGCAATGCTTGTCCACTGAATCCAGTATCATTTTACTTCTCACCAGTGCAGAATCTCAGAGTGTATCTGTTAGTTATGTACCAAGAACATTTCTAGAACTGTGGGGATGAATGATGAGATCTAAATTACTGCTGAAGTATTACCTTTGCTTATTACTATGCCAACCTGAATTCAGCCCTATTTGCTTAAGTATCACAGAAGCTGGAGATTTATGCATGGCATTACATGCCATAAATAATGCAACATCTACAATCAGGAATGAGTGGTAACAAGATAATGATTCCCACCATATTCCTAATGCCAGTATTTCTGGATTGCAATTTCAGTGCTATTTTCACTGTAAGAGCTTTAAGAACATGGCTTTGCTCTTTCTCCAGGAAAGCTCTGGCTATCCTTCTAAATAGTTTATTAACATTATAAATAAAACAGGTCTAAACAGGGACTTGTCTACATGACATGGCTAAAACTTTAGGTACTGAAATACAATTCATATCAGTGAAACAATTTTCCCCTAAAGATAAAATAATAGATCTTCAAATCAGTATTAATCTAACCTAATCATTAACTAGATAATCTTTGATTGGGAAATACTGCTCCTAGCTATACTTTAATTAACAGGCATTCTTTGTCCTAGGGTTAGGCAGTCCCTGAGCTCTGTTACAAACAAACTTTATTGCTTCAAATGGTTCTTGGCATTTCAAAATGCCATTTTTGAAGTCCACTTCCATAAAAAAATATTAAAAATATGTTAGCTAATACAGTCTAATAGCCTAGAGTAATTAAACACATTTGAAGGGAAGCAAGAGAGCTTTGGCAGTACAAAGAGAACAACGCTCTTATATCCATGAGAGCTGTGGCAGTGCTGCCTTCTCCCAGCCCATCCTTCTAAGATAAAATATTTATTAGGCATTGTGTCAGCAGCTTCAGCTAAGTTTTGAAATTCAGAAGTTTCTCCTACAAATACAGCTCTTTGTAGTATAGCACAGAATGTTTTACTTTAAACAGATTACAGTATTAACTATACACTTCTGCAAGGTAGCAGCTTAAGTGTTAACATACTGTTGCCAAATATACATGAAGAAGGCAGCACAGTCACAAAGGGTTTTGTATTATGACTGAACATATTTCAAAGCAAGTAATCACCCCTTATATTAGCTTTTTGTAATTAATACTGTAGCTGCTTTTCTAGTATGTCTGGGTGGGGTGGGCTAGCTTAGGTCTCATCTAAAAAACAGCCTGGTAGCTTTCACTCAGCAGCAGCTTCTTAAATTATAGTTTTACCCAAACATTTATCAGATTTTCTATTTTCAGTCAATCATTCTGGAGTTCAGAAATTTATCTGAAGTAGTTACTTCACTTTGTTACTACGAGTACTATGCCTAACTCCAAATGCTTTTGTTTTCTTTCTTCTATATATAATTTCCTATATACCTCTTTAGTTAACTTCTTAGTTCTTTTTATACTTATAATTTATAGAGCTTGAGGAGACGGGAATGATAGGTTAGGAAAGCAGCCTGAACCATCACTAAAACAGAACGGAATATAAAGTCTATGTTATGTCCTGAAGCCTTTATCTCCAAAAGTTCCAAAGCAACAGAAGAAATATCCAGAATAAGAATCAATCACATCAGATTTTTCCCTGTCATCAGAGTAATTCATCCCAGGCACTAATGCTTCAATACAAACGTTTTTCCCTAAATGTTTACTAGCACCAGAAGTATACAGTGTGCAGCCAAGCATCTCACAGTCTGCTGCTCTGATAACCAGTCTCAAGAAACTAAGAAAATGAAAAGGATTAAAGGTATATAACCCAGCATTTGAAAGAGTTTCAAAGTCTGCAAACATCAAAGCTGTCTTTTACAAATATTCTGTAGCCAACTAGCTATCCAGGACTGTGAAACTGGAGTCCACTGGGGCACGTTTCAGAAAACTCTACAGAAGGAGTATACAAAAACATAAAGACACACTGAGGACTAAGACCTTCTGCCTCTTCACCTCACAGCTAGGAAAGCACTCTGTTCAGGGAATGTGTTAGTTGAAGAGGCTTACAAGGTGGCTCTAGAACTCACAACTATGAACATTTCCCTTGGTCCCACACTAAGCTTGAAGCAAGAGAGACTAAAGACAGTCGGGTACAGCAGTTATGCCAAGAAAAGACAGACAACGGCTTTCTCTTCCTTTTCTCTTGTGATCCTCACAGAATCACTAGAAACAGAAAAATGATGAAAATGTTTATTTTTCGTAACTGATGGAAGGTGTGTTTGGTGTCAACAGTGCACATTAAAATGAGAATGCTGAGGCTAAGGTGTTCTGACAAGCTTTATCCACTCTTAAAGGTGATTCTTGCCTCAATTAGATGTGGAAAGAGATATCACATTTTTCATTTTTCTGCTTCCTCCTCTCCATGAAAAAAGAGACGGTCAGAAATTTTTATCTAGCTTGAGTGGTGGGAACCTCAAGTCATTGTTTAAGGTCTTCTAAAGAGACAGGACAGCAAATACAATCATATGTATTGCTCCCACCTTTGACTGAAGTTGTATGACATTAGCTCTTCTATACTAGTTACATGCATCGAATACAAAAAGAATTGCAATATTTCACATTAAACACGTGTAGATTAAAAGAAAGGATATTTCTCAGAGTTATGATGCAAGACAAAATATTTTCATAAGTTCCAATCCCTCTACAAGACACTGACACTTTACAACAACATTCCCTCCCCAGACCACTCCCTCTAATTCTCACCTCAGGTAAAGTAGAAATGTTGTTGTTCTCCAGATTCAGTTCATCAAGTTCACTGCATTTTGCTAAAGACTTCGGAATTGCTGACAGTCTATTGTACCTCAGGCCAAGACGACTTAGACTGGACAGATTTCCTACAAGTAGGAAACAGGTATTAATATATCATTAGATTAACACAAAAGCAAAGAACAACATTTAACTTCTGATTCTTCTGGTGTCTCACACTCTACACTTCAAACTTTTCATATGGTGAAGTGGAGCTATCATCCCACACCAGGAGATACAGAGATGACAGTGCTGTCCAGTGCTTAAGACAACCATGCAGAAGTAGACTGTGCATATTAAATACACTTAAGTTGTACACAATGGGGTGCAAGCAAGCAAGGCTTATGTCCTATTGTAGAATTCCTTCTGTACTGATATTCCTACCAATGAAAAAGTATAATCTTACACAAGTCCCCCAAATGACTTTTTAAAACTACAGCTAGCATCATTCAATTCCATGACTCATATAACCAGAACTTGGACATACGTCACGAGCTCAGGTCCTGGCAAAACAAATTCTTCTATGTGGGAAGAAAACCCCAACCTTTTACCATCCTACAAAAGCAACTAAATCTTTAAAAAGTGACGGAAAAAAAAAACAAAAACAACCAACCTTCCAAGTTGTTTGAATAATACTGAAGGAAAGGTCTGGAGAAAGTGTACAAAAATCTGGACAATAGTGCATATAAAAAATATTTCTGAATATTGCCAGGCTATGAGTCCCGAGTTGATATGTATTTCTCTCATGACAAAAATGCTTGAGAAACTTGCAGCTTGAAAGTTTCCCATCTGAAGCTCCCTTTAGGTCCAACCTTTACCCTCTAAAAAGTGCTCCAGACCAAAACTATCTGCTTAAGGATGTCTATTGACTATATGGTACTGAGGCACTTAGACTCGCCTGCAGATAGCAAGACTGAACTTCCTTGAAAAGTCTACCATCCAATAGCACGAAGAACAGTGCTTCTTCCTCTGGCTTATCCCTATGACCCAAAAATGTGTCTGTGCAGATGTGCACATTGTACCAGTGGAGCTTGTGAACATATTCACACTGTCTATCAGTTCCTTGCAAAACATTTGCTATTTTATACTAATTTTTACAACCACTCATGGCACATTTGTTCTGCAAACTGAAGTACCAGAAAGACACATTAGAAAAGAAACATGAGAGTTAACAAACAGCAGCAAGAATAATGAGAAATAGTTTAAAAAGATGAGGGAAGCTTAACACATACAGTCTAACTTCTCGGTAAATAAAGGCTATATTAATATCTATGCATCCTTATACAAAGGTTACTGGAGTGCAGAAAAGGAAGAAGCAAATGTAGTGTATGAAGTATGCTTGAAAGAAAAGGATAAAACAAAATAAAAAGAAATGGGAGAATGAAAATTAATACAAATGCTACAAAGGGAACAGCTAAACAGAGAAAAATCTTAAAGGAAGGGGCAAAATACATCTTTCCTGAACTTGGTGAAAATGTACTGTAAGAACTTGGTCACGTTATACTGTATGACCCTACTTCACTGAGTAGCTAGGAATGAAGCTAATAAAAAAATGGAAATTGGGAATGTTGTGTGATTCACTGTTGTTTGTAGTTACTAAAAGGGAGATTCACATGAACAGTGAAAGTAAAAGAAAAACCCCAAACTAACCACACACACACAAAAATAAATAGCCCCACAACAAAACAAACGACCACACAGCAAACCAAGCACAACTCAGAGAACAAAAATTATCCAGGTATTCCAAGGTAAGAAAGAAAAGAGGATGGATTTTCAGTGCATATCTGAAATTTAGCTAACAAGCTTAGCAACAAATTTCACTTAATATCATCAATAACTAAACAAAAGTTAAAACAACAGGTATCCACGTGAAGCTGCTTAACTAGCAGTGTCTTCCCTTAACCAATAAAGGCATCCAAAATCCAGGGCTATCAATATTGCACAAATCTTCATCTTTTCAGGTAAAATCCTACAGTGAGTATACAAAGACAAGAAATAAGACCTATTTTGATCCTACAGTCTACTAGGATAAAGATGCACTTTTGTGTGTACTGTAGCTATTTCACGCTGTATCTGCTGTGATCTCGCACTGCTGCCTGCATAGGAAAGTGGTTTCACTTCACATGACAGAAATCCTACCCTAGACATCCGACCAAGATCATTAGGATTCACCATTCCAGGGATGACCAAAGCACATCCTAACTGCATTTCTCTGAATTGTTATTTAATGCTTTACTAACAAAATGAATGACAAACTTTACACAAAATAAGCTATCAATACACTATTCTTTTTCACTATTTAGACCTTAAGCTAGATGCTGATCCAGACTTTTCAGGCAAAGAGAATGAACAGGGAATGGCTCTAGCAGACAGCATGATGCCAACTGTTGCTTAGCAATACAACGTCACTATGCCAAGTCCCAGATGGTGAGCACAGGTTGTATGTATATGGCTCTCTTCCTACCAGCAATGTGGCATTTCAGAAAAATGAAACAAGGCAGCCATTAGAGAGAGTCAAACTGTACCATGATTTTCCAAGAGAGAATGACATGCGTTGGCTATCCTCATGGCATTATCAGAAAAGAAGCCTGAATAGCAGCTCCCAATTAATTTTTCTTATGATAAGTTGACTCTTCTCAATAGAACTTTATCACTGTTTCTTTACTAGGTATCTTTGTCCTCCATGGGAAAGGCACACAAAGGCCTAGCAGAAGACATATCCAGCGTGTACCGTATTTACACACCACAGCACTAAATACAGTCACTCCTGACAACAAAAGCAGCAAGACTTCAGCTGCAGCTTCATCAGTACCTCTCCCACTGCTCCTGAAGGGCTGTCCTACACCTACACCCAGCTGATGCAGGCCTTGTCATTTCAAGCCAGAACTTATTTATAGCAAATTTGTTGCCATTTAGTCTTCTGTCAACAAGACTTTGATATCTTTTCATCCTCAGAGCTCATATTCACACCTCATTGTGAATGTATCACAGTGAGCAACAGTTTATAACAGAAACTGCTACAAGTGGCTAAGTAGCACACCTCGTGCATTGCACGATCAAAAGTGATCCCATTTACAGCTCCCTGAGCTCAGGATTACCTAGATGGTATTCATACTCAGAGTTGCTGTAAACTGTCTGCACTCATCTCCATCTTCTCCAGTTCAGCTACTGGTTTCTGAGATGACACCATATTAGGTACTCCAACTGACATGCTATCAGGTTGTCTAAGAAATAAGGCGAGGAAAAGTATCAACTGATCACAATCAGCTCAGGCAGTCATGAGGATCATTTGTGGTTGTACTTTTGTCACAGAAGCCATACCTCTCGGTGGTTCCTCTAAAACAGACGCTTTCAGGTAGAATGACTCAGAAAATGCAGCCCTAGATGTTCATGAACATGACAGTTTAATACCCACAACTGAAAAGCAGCTATTAGCAGGAAGAGCAACAAGCAAAACCCTTTCCAACTTGTTTTCTTAGGGAGCCCATTACAAAAAGAAAACAAAAACAAACACCACCAAACAAACTTTTAAACTCAGCTGCTCCATCAGTACTTCTAAAAATATGATACAAAGCCTGACTAAGTCCTAAACCTATGCTGGGCCTAAGGAAGTCACCAAAAAATTGTTTTAGTTCAGCTTTTGGCATGAACAGTCACTCTCGGGAATCAAGTTTCACACAGCTACCTAGTTTCAGGTCCATTTCCTCACCATCAAAGAGTACTAATGCCCATCAGTGGGCTCCACTTTGCCCAGCTCTCAGGTTTGAAGCAACACAAGTGCAGAATTCATAATCACTTCACTGGAATGTTTGCATGTCTCTCTCAGGGTTAGCTGTTTAATTTACACAGAAACTAATTTAAAATACTTGGAAGCATGCAAATCCAGAAACATTAAACTCTTACTGTACTCTTACTGTAAAAGATGATTCTAAATAGATTTTTTAAAATTAAACTCTTAATTAAGAGTACATCAAAAATATTAGTCAAAGAAAAAACAGGTGTTTGCCAATCCCAAAACAAAGGAAAGACTGGAAATAAAGCAGAAAGACATGCTTACAAAATCATACTTTTAAGAAAGACCACCCGAAGTGGTTCTCCAAGTATAAGCAATACACTTCTTGAATATTTCAAAATCAAGAGAAAAAGGAACTCATATGGTGAGTAACATAAAGACACCCAAATTCCTAATTCAAAGTCCTATCAGTGCTTTCTAAAGGGAGTGACAAATGCTCTCTTCTGAGATTTATCTTCCAAGATATACTGTTTCCTCCCTTAGTTAATCCTTCAAATTCCTATCCTTAGATGAAGGGTCATTACTTAGAGCAAAATGTTATTGCATCATCACTCAAAGATGTAAGGATTAGTCTGTTTTATATAACTTAGTTCAACAAGCTAGTTTGCTATCAGGGTCAGTTGCTTTCTCCTAAATAAAGCAGATGAATTAGATCAATTTAAAATCTGTTCACTAGAGAAAACTCTTCCACAGACAGCAGTGAAAAACAGATTGGACTTGCAAGACCTGTGCACATCAAAACCCCGTAAGACTGTAATCAAAAGTAAACATGAACCCCAGCACGCAATAGATAATTGCAAGAAGTTGCTGCAAACAACTTGGCACTATTAAGTATTTCCAATGGTCTAACTTCTCTAAATACTCTTAAATTTTTATTTGACTAAATTTTGTAGCACCCACCTGCTAAGAAACTTTTTTCTTTTTTAACATGACCATGCATTACTTCATAGAGCACAGTTCACTTAATTCATTAAGGGATCTTTTAAGAAAGATTGCAGTTTTGCATACAAAAGATACTAAACATCATTTTTAACAAGCAGAAAGAAGGAGGTACATACAAAATTAATTTTAAAAGTTTTTTAAAAATTCAATTTGATGTCACTTAAAACAAACATACATTAATTAAACTTAATATACCACATTGCTTTAATCTTGTAGTGAGAATAACAAAGATGACCATATGGAAGCAAAAGCCAAAAGAGCTTCCATGAGTATGTTACAAAGCAGGTGGGACCTAAAGGGCCTTAAAAGAGTTGAAAATTGCATAGGAGAGACTAGACAAGCTAGAGATGGTCAGCTATGGATAGAGATTAAACACCACATTCAAATAAAGAGTGCTCCTAGTCTAAAATAGCCATAAGACAGAAGATGCCTGTATCTCACCTTGTACTATAGATTAGATTTTCCAGATGTTGGCCATACTCCATAACAACTGTTGAACAGTTTCATGGACTTTAGGTGAAAGGGGCTGTTGACATGTTTAATCTAATCTGCTGTCAGAAAGCAAACCATTTTCCCTGATAGCTGTAGAGTAAAACGAAAAGCTTTGGGTAAATCATTTTAACCTTCAGTTGCACTCTACAAGCAAAGATGATGTCTACCAATGTCCAACACTGTCTGGCAAGACACCCTGAGGGTGATTTCAGTAAGCATGTTGCAGAGGAAAGCAGAGCAAAATGCTGTAGTCATTACTTATCTGATCAGGGGGCAACTCCTTCCTTAAGCAAAGCCTATAGATCTGTATGAATCACCAATCACATCACCAATCAATCATCCAGGAAAGGTCAAATCCTCTCCAGAACCTGCAAGACCAGATCATCCCTAATGTCTAATATGCTCTAGCTAAAGGATGATATTTTAGGAGAATTGGAGTTGGGAACAGAAAGGTGATAGGTGTAGGAGGGCAACCATTCAAGAAAACTGCAGAAGAGAAGAGACTCTCTCCTGATCATAACTATCAAAGCCAAAGCATGAAAGGTAATTATTTAATGTATGTAACTCTTCCAAATACAAAGGTATAGTTGAACACAACACAAAGCTTGGCTTACAAACTCTGGGTTTTACTGGTTTGACAGTAAAGTGATTCTTACTGCATTTTAATTTTTGTTTTCAGCCACCAATACCTTCTGATGTACCAGGCCAGAGTAGGAGGGAGATCCAGACTCACCAATTACAAGGGTCAGCAGGGCCCATCATTTTTTGTTCTGCTTAAACCAAGGTGCATTATTCTCTTAACATCTTTATGAGAGTTCTTAGACTGTGTAATCTATCAGAAAGCTATTTAACATGAATTTAAAATTAATCTATACCACACTTGCTGGTTTAATACCATTTGAAGACAACAAACAGATTTCTGTCTATTTTCAGTATCAACCAAACACAGGGGTTTCCCTCATTATTTCAAGATTAAGGATAAAACACGACCATGTCATCAGTTACTTATTTTTCAAGTCTAATTCAAGGCCACAATCACTGCCAACTACACGTGTGAAAGTTACAGGCAAAATGCTGGCAAAACTCAAGTGACAAAGGCTTGCGTGTCTGACAGGTACCACATGCATAACACCTGCATCAGGCTAGACAGTGCAAACTCTTTAGTGACACATTTCTGAAACTGTCTAAGCTATGAAAATTCAACTTCATTTAATGTGCATTCATCAAAATGCATTTAACTAAGACATGCTTGTCTGGATTCTGATGTGTTCCTTTGAATTGCTCTTCCCTCACGCCTGCTTCTTACATAAAGAAAGTCAGACTACAGGCTTTTTCTTCCTGCAGTGTATAGATCATTTTGAAAATGCTGAGTTGCAGTTATATCTGCACAAACTCACCTCTGAATCTAGTCATTGTGTGATGGTATGTAAATTCACTAAAACTGTACCCATCCTAGTCTTACCAGGAAGAATATCCAACCAAAATACAAAATTTTTAAAAAAAGTTTTCAGAAATGTACATAAAATCAATAAACTAAGAATTAATAGAAGCTATCCTAAATTTTGAAGAAAAACAGTATGTATGTAACTATGATCAGGCTTGCACTGGAGATTTATTTATTAAAACAAACAAACAAAAAACAATTTATAGTTAGCTGAAAATGATACAAGAATACAAAACTGCATTGCAATAGAGTCAAAAGCAACATTTAGGACTTTTGGGGGGCTATCAATGGAAGTGTTGCATTTTACACAACTCCTACTTCATAGAGTAACACAAAGCAATTGTAATTGATTTCATTTATTTTTTTCATTGGTATTCTTATTTTCCTTTCCAATTGCCTCTTTAAAACCTCTCTCAGAAATTAAAGATTTTTATAAATGCAAATCACATTGTAAACACGATTTATATCTAACTGGCAATGCAGAAAACCCCCAAACATTAGCCTTTCCAAAATCATAGTATTTTTAGGTCTGTATATAAAGTAGGGTGGATACATAAAAAATGTAACACATGAATATACATTTATAATTTTAGCTAATTAAGGAATGTGAGAATTATTGTACGTAGACCAGAAATCCACCTCTTCTCTCCAGAAAAAAAATACCCAGCAGCAGATAGCAAGAGCACCTAAGAAATGGGGAAAGCACACTCTGAAACTTTCCCAAGAGCCGGGGGAAGATTCAACAGCGTGCAGCTCCGTGACTTCCCTAATTTAGAAGCAAGTGATATATTTTTATTTCTTCTGCATAATTGTCACATTGCACTATGAGCTTTTAGCATGTACAGCAAGCCGCCTGAACACTGAGACCCAAGTGTTCCCTACCCATCACATGCAGTACAGTCTGATTTTTACTGGTGTGAGGTCGACATCCCACAGCTTTGTCTCATCCCTCCTGTTGTGCCAGTGGAGGAGGTAGTGAGCAGATATTTCCCACTTACCCTCTCCTCATGCTCACTATTTTCTAGCCAATTTCGCTGCTTTACATTTACTAAGTCTAGAATTCAAGCCAACAAGAACCAGAAGCTTCATTCCTTTATGAGACCACCATAAGAACTAGCAAAGGCTTATAATAACTCAAAAATGAGAATAAAAGAGTGGGAGACACTGCTTTCCACAAGATAAAGGTCATGCTTACTGTGATTGCCCCATACTAGCAGAATCTAATTAAAAATGTTTCATTAACAACATAGTCCAAGAACAAAACCTTAGACAAAGCACTGAACACTGATCAGATCTCCCATGTCAGCTTATGAAAGCAGATGACCTTGCAAAGTACTGAATGATCAGAGGTCAACTGCTTAAAACTTAAGGTTATGAACATGGCTGTCGAAGCCAGAGCAGGAGCATAAGCTCTTAGCTCCAGGAGAATGGTGAGTATTTAGTACCATCAAGCCCATCAGTTGTTTCTGAACATCGCCCCTGAGCACCAAGAAAGCTGGAGGTGCTCTGCTGGGTCTCATCAGGACCAGCACATTTGTCAGATATTTCAGAATGAGACTTCTCTAGTTTTTGTTCAGGTTGCCAAACTTAAAATTCCCTTTTTAAAGTATTTCCACTTTTCTAGAGAAATACCTTTATTGGGATTTCAAGGGACTTCAAGCTCTGAACCACAATTTGTATAACCTGAGCTGTATCAATTACACATGGCTGCTTCTGGTCACAATGCTTTAGGTTTTACCAACTGTATATTTTAAAAGCACAACAGTGCTCTCAGAGACACTAGGGCTGACAGGGTTAGAAGCCTAGTTTGTCGCACAATTTCAAACAGAAAAAAAATGGCAAAGCTACTCCACATAATCTGCTCTCGTTAGAGTTGCAATTCCAGCTTCTGAGCTCATGTGTCTCAGTGAAGGGCAGAGTATAGCGCAGGGCTTTGAACATGCCTCTCATTTTCCTAACTGTCTCTTAGGAAGAGTGCCATGTCAGACACTGGAAAGTGTGTCCAGTGACGGAATTTTTTGTGCTTTTAAAGCATCATTTTGGAACATTTACAACCGACTATTCTTTTTCTTATTAAAATGTCCATTTCCTTAAATGTCCATGAACATGGCACATTTGACTATAATCAAACTGCACATGTAAACACAGAAAACCAGAAAATTACACAACAGATGAAGAATCTGTTTTGTTTGGGTTTGATTTTTTCAAAGCTGTAATTCTGTTTTTGTTTAATTTCTTTCTCAATAAGTGTTTCTCTGCTTTTCAATAAGAAATTGTGAGCACATTTGTACAGAACACTAACAGTTCAAAGAGGGAACACTCACAATGTGTTTGCAGCAAAAATTTTCTGAACTCACTTGTAATCCAAAGAAACACTTTACTCCACCCAAAATCTGCTTTCTCTGTCTCAGAAATCCAATTACTAGTTTTATTATAAATGGTATGTTCCTCACCTTCTTTTATGTATCTTTGGGGTAGATTAATGTGCCAGCTAAGTATACAGAGATAAGACATCGTGTAAATAAAAGTAGATTATAATTTCCCCCCACTCCAAAAAAAACAATATGGGGGTGGGGAGACTCTGTAATTAAAACACCAAGCAGCTACGGTCCCACTATGATTTTGATTCTAGACTTGAGACTCTTGGAATGTGCTAAGCCGTTCCACAAAGCTCATTTTTCTTACAGGAAGTGATCTAATATACAAAGTACTTCACAATTTTCAATCAACAGAAATACAGATATGAATGCATTAAGCCAATATCTGTAAAGCAAGACATTAGGTCACTTCCTGAAAACTAGTATCTAAAAACGACATTTGTTACTGCATGAAAGTGTGCTTATAAAATGTTAGTTGCAACAAGAACTTTGTATTTCTACAGAGTGGGTATATTGCCTCTGCAACCTCTGTAATCCTTGCTGATGCATAATCTCTTCCCTGCCACTCCCCTGCATGTCACCCTCCAACATCCCTTCCCTCACAGCTCCAGCACATTGTAGTACACTCTTGTTAGTTAAAAACCAAGCTTTTTTCCATTTGCTGTCTTTATGGGTTTGTTTTGTTTTTTTTCTGTTTGTTTGGTTTTTGTTGTTGGTTTTATTTATTTGTTGGGTTTTGTTTGTTTTTTTTTTCTTTTTTTGTTTGTCCAATAACAAGCATATCAGAAATCTTTCTGAAGTAAAACAAAAAGTTGGTTAGATAGTCCAGCAATGAATTTAAGAAGCATTATGTAAGGTGGTTTTTGTTAAGGGTGGGAAGAGAGGAGGGAAGAGGTCCTTTCTGAGTCACGGGAAAAACACAAAAGGAAGGGAGCTCTTGCTCTTCAAAGCAGTTTGACAAATACTTCCCTCTACAAGATAAACCAACAGGCCTCCATCAAAAGGGTATCAGGTGAGGGAGGATGGGACAAATCTGGGGGTAATGGAAAGTCTGTTCTATAACAGGAGGCTCATAGTACATTAAATACTTATAGTGAGCAAATGTGCTTGGATCTTTTTTGTACCCGGTCTGCAACCCCCACCCCAGTTTGACTGAACTGGGGAAACATTAACAGTGCTTACACGTGAAGCGTATTGAAACCTGGCAGCGTGTAAATGTTGCAAGAAAAGCCAGTTGTGCCAAACACCAGGTAGATAGATATCTGTGAGTAGAGAAGAGACAGAAACAGGAGTGAGATGGAGAGGCTGGAAGGGGCATCCCACAGCCGTGCCGAGCGACGTGCTCCAGGCTGCCAAGCGCCATTGACTTGCTGGGTTCTTCCGAGTACTCAAAGTCTCTCACTGAACAATCCTAACCACAGAGCAAGGTGTAATCTAAAAATCAAGCCACAACATGCTTTAATGCTGAACCAAAACTGTGATGACTAAGAAATAAAGCCAGTGTTGCTGAACTGGCTACAGCTGCCTCTTCTGTAACATGCATAAAGTAGGTTGATCATTATCTTTTAAGCTGGAGATTAATTTTTTCCCCTTCCGTATCTAATTCTGACTGTTTGTGAACTATACGTGGCACAAATACCATTTCTGATTTTAAGTTTTCACTTGAAACAGAAATGCTCAGCTACTACACACCGGTCAATACAAACAACAGGTATTTTCCAGTAGAGCAAAAACTGAAGCAATGGTCCAAGGCACAATGGCACTCTGCTGTCTCTTACCATTATTCATATGTCTCTGGTGGTTTGTTGAGCTATATAACATTGATATTCAGCTAAGATAAGCATTTAAAGAGACACATTAATACACATTTTAAAGTAAGTAAACTTTGAAAAACTATCAAGACAAGGCAATGGGAAAACAAAAGAAAGAACACAGGCAGAAATCCAGTCCAACCAGGTATGAATCTGACTCAGTAAAAACCACCTAAGCCTACAATAACTTTCTGAAGAAATAGATGAGTCCAGACTACCTTGATTGCACAGTCAGCAATTTCATATCTGTCACAAGTGACTGAACTGCCTAAGTAACTTTCTACCTCTCCTACCTTGAGACCTTTTCCTGTAAGCACGAGTCTTGCAGCATACTTATAAGTAAGATTTTTGTGGTCCTCTGAGTAGCTCAGTAGGTCATACTACTGTTCCACACAAGAATCAACAATAGTGATCTGTAAGCCCTTCACAATGTAAATCTCACTTGGTCAGACTTTTTTCCCACAATTAGTAGTTTGTCCAGAGAACTGGCTTCCTAAATATGACATGTAGACTATATATAAATTTTATTTAAAACTACTTCCATTAAGGTTTTCAAAATAGCTACAAAAATAAAGACTGTGTTTATGAATTCTATAAGTTAGATGCAAATTCCAGATGGAACGGGATCTCCATAGTTTAAAGATATCATCAATCCAGGAAGAAATTTAGCTCCAGTGGATACTTCATCAATGTAAACTCTGTTCAGGTCAAACTTTCTAAACAAAAAGCCACAGCAGCTCCACACTCACAATTTACTGCTAAAAGAAAAAAGCTGGAGTGTTGCAAAATGGTTCCTCACTTCTGGTCATTCACTTTGCTAAGCATTAAAGTACATTAATTAAATGTTCAGTATAAATATTGTTTAACTGATGATGTTCACTGTTTCAAATATGCTCTGGTGACAAATAAGAGCTTAAAAATCATGATGGTCTTGTTTCTTGTCTTTTTAAATCACAACATGCATCTTTCTGTGCTATTTAAAACTGATTTAACTATGAAAAGTCATATTCTGAAATCAACCAGGATGGTGTTTGTTTCAGTCTACTATTCCCACTTCAAGATGCACACTCTTTATATTTTATTGCATCAGACTGTGATAACTTTGTGGACTTGGAAGATTTTTAAGTTGATCTAACAAAGATCATAAAATATACTTAATTCATTTAAAACACTTATCTTTTTAGTTCTATTTTTCTTCAGCCACAGATGTTAGTTAAAATTTTATCTGCCATAGTATTACACTTCGAGTCTCTTAGCCTTTTATTCTTTTGTATGCTCAGTTTCATTACAGAATGGACAGACAAGCTGTAGATTCATAACCACAGGACACCTTAAATCAGAGTGAGAAGGGATCTTTTTTTTTTTCCTTGTAGTTCTCATTCTTAGATGACACTGCACACTGCAGCACAGCTAAACTGAATAATCTCATTTAGAGATCTAGAAACTACATTGAAGGTAACATGCACAGCTTGGTTTTAATCTAAAGTGTGAGCCTGTCTCAAGCTCAACATGTCATTCTACAAATACTCTTAAATTTTAATTTACTAATCTTAATTTTTTAATTTACTGAACATTTTGAGATAGTGATTTTTATTTTTTTTTTCTCTTCTGCAGCCTTTTCACGTACCTATGGTTTCTGGCAGGTCCAAGAGCTCATTGTGCTGCAAGTCAAGGTTGGTGATCTGCGTGCAGCTTCCAATCTCTTCTGGAAGATGTTCAAGCTGATTGTGCGCTACATCCAGCGTTATGAGGTTACACAACTCACCTGAAAGCACACAAAAAAATAAAACATCAAGTTCTTTTATGTACAGCTATAGACAATGACTTACACACAGACCTTAACAGAATCAGACAGATTTAAGGATAATCTGAAAAAAGCTATTGCTACCATAAAGTTGTACATATAAAATAAGGCATTACAGGATCATAATTTCAGCGGTCAGATCTAAAAGATGATGAACAATTTTTTAAAACTTAGATAAAGCTTTTATTGATTCTCTGAAGAAATCTTATTTATTTTGTTTATTCTGACAGTTCAAGCTGTGGAGTAAGAGTACAAAACCTGTACCTCACAACTGTACCAGGCTAACCAGTTTAAAACATCACGGAGTAAGTCGACTGAGAAACTGAGATCTGTTTTTATAATGTAAGTTACTTTCAGGCACAAAACCAGCAATGAAGAGACACCAAAATTATTTGCCTGACAACCTAGATAATCCACTCGAAGTCCCAAGTGCTGTTTTTAATAATTTTTAGAAAAAAAAAAAAAATATATGATAAGTAAACAGTAAATGCACTTACAGGGATTGTGATATTTCAGAAATGCAAGAAGAGCTATAGCAAATAAAGTTTGAAATAAAAGGCTTACCTGTTAAGCCTTAAAAAAGCTTGGATTTGTTAGGTAGAACTACTTTACACTGAACCACTCCATTCCTGGTATTTACACATTATTTTACATGGCTAAGCACAACTCCATATATTCTCTATACACAGACAGTCGTTTCATCTATTTTAATGACAAACGTACTGTGTTCTGAGCAATAGCTTGCTGGGTTTAAAAAAATAAAAGTGTGGGCATGAATACAGGTGTATGCAGTCACATTTTTTGCATCTGATAGATGTCAAAATAGTGCAAGTGATTTGAACAGCTTCAACTCTGTAACAATGAGGTCACCATATCTGTGTATAAGAGCATGACTCAGTAACAAATTTGGAAGAGGCGCAAATTCCTTTTGAGGAGCAAATGTCTATTTTTAAGCTTCAGAGTTGTATCTTTGACACAGTCCTTTAAAGATTTTCCCACAGGCCTGCAGGACTAGCTTAGGCAGGTTCTGACGTGTAGAGTGTCTGCCCATTAAATCAGCAGATAATCACAAATGGTGATTTAAATATAAATTGTAAAATATGTAGGAATTCAGACTCTGTACTGGGTTCCAGGTGTCACGTAGCCACAATGCTTACTATGTATCATGAAACAGTTGTGCAAGGCCAGCAAAAAAGAAAAGCCAACTCCGATAGCTTCATTATTCCATTTTTCTTATATTGCCAATATATACCTGTTCTTATTTCCTGCATTTATTAACTGAAATTGGGATGTTTTTCTAGAAGCTAGGCAGAGGAAAATGCTTAAGTAGCACCTCCAACACTGTGCGTGTGTGTTCCCTCTCAAGTCAGCATTCAGCTGTATTCCAGGCAACCAGTCAACAGTCAAACATGCTGCATCCAGCACTGCATAAACCACGTTTCAATGCCATTAATATGGAGAAGAAAGCAAATAAGAAAAAACTGAGCAAGAAGAAATAATTTTTAGTAAGAATATGTTTTGGGTATTCATGAAAACAAGTGGGCAAAGTGTAGAAGGCAATAGAAGGCGGAAGAAAAGCTTGAGGAAGACTTGAAAATCCCTCCCTTTAAACAAGTGAAGAGCCCCACAAATCTTTACTAAGGTAACTTATAAACCTTTGCAAACTTTGGGGCACTAGCTTTCACTTCATGATTGTGGTTTTCATTTGTTTTCACTTCAGACCTAAACCAATGATGTCAAGTTTGAAACGTGGCATAAATTTCATTTCATCACATTGATTTCTCATTTACTTGACTCTTCCCACTCTACATCTGCTGAACTTGAAGAAAGAGTTGGGTTTTCACAGCAACATTTTCTGCACTTCATTTTTACACCTGCTGAAAACTTTGACAACAGAAAGCTACGTGTTTGAAACAAACATCTCACTAGCTACAGCTGGGGAGGGAAAAAAAGAATGTCTATGTTTATTTTGATAGTTAAGGGCAAGCCAACACTTTGATTTCATTTGGATCCACCACAGGGGGTAAATGCAAAGGTTCTCCAGAGCACCATACGGACTGAGGGCTGTTACTGCACACAGGGCTTAAGAATCTAGAATGGGCACACTGTGCACTGCATTGCTGCACAACAGCAGCTCTTTCAAAAATTATGCCAAGATAAACACATGGCATAAACAATCAATACAACAAATAATGATGTGCAAGAAGAAAGAGGTCAAACTTCAGGCGATCTGCACAATACTTTTCGTAGAAGCCGATATAAAGCGAGCTTGTCTCAGTGACTGAAAATGTCCCTCTTGTTGTCTGAGCAGTGGCAACTGAAGGAAACACTTCTCAAAAAAAGGTGTAAGTAAGTTTCACCAAGATACAGCTGAAATGTGGCACTTTTGCTTGGTTGGAGTAAGAAGCCTATGTCAAAATCAGAAAGTTTTCCTAAAAGAAAGATTTGCTCAGGTACAAAAAGAAAAAGGGTTAATGAGCGAGGAGCTCATGATCTTCATATTAAAAGAATCAGCATTTGCTCTTTTCTGGCATACTACGTGAACTTTGCTGAAACATGTTCGTACCTTAATCAATTTAACAGAAATAAGCCAGCTAGCAACATGCTGCAGCCCAGTGTCATCCTTACCCAGAAAGCAGTTTATTAAGGAAAAATCCATTCCCATTCACCACATGGATAACGGCAGCATCACATCACCAAAGGGCTGTTTGAACACCTGAAATCACTGGAGTAAGGGAAGCACTACTTTAGGGAAATACTAATCACAGGTAAAATGAACTAACACTTTTCACCACAAGTAATGGCCAAAATAGACATATCTTAAGCTCACAGTAGTGAATAATAGATTCTCTCTACGGACTACTTGCACCAGCATTGAAGGGCCAAGCATCCTCAGGACAATTAGAAAATATCCTAGGAAGGTGCTGGAGTTGTGTTTGTTTGGGGTTTTTTTATTTCTCTTTTTTAAAATACTATATTACACTGTAATCTCAAGGGAAAGAAAGCAATTGAAGCTCAAAATCTGCAAAATGAAATTGCATGTGCTAGATGGCTTGACAATAAAAGATTCTGAAGTAGAGGTAATGCCCATAGGAACTACTTAAAGCAGTTTCTCTATGTACTTCATAAAACAGTTAGTTACACCCTATTACATAGTTTTTTAAAAAATATTTGTAAGTGTTCTGCAAGATTAAAATTAAAACGCATTTTTCAAATAAAATAATTTGCAAAGACTCCCAACCACCCTTCAGTCAAAGACACTGTTATAAATACAGCTACACACACATTGCTACAATCCTTTCAAAAGATGGGGTGAGCAGTCAGAGGATTGTTGTTCTCACATGCATGGAGATGAAATGCTGTAGTATGACAGAGCTAAATATACCTGCTGAAAACCCCCAGCATTATGAAATGACTAATATTTTTTTGCATAATGAGGTAGAATTATAGTCCCATTACATGGGCAACCTTGAAAGCCTGTTACAACAAGAGGACCAAGTTGCATGCCCTGACTTACATAACTCTGAAAATTCTTCTTGGCCATTTAAAAGAAAAAAAAAAAAAAAAGAGGCTTCATTAAAGAAATTTAAAAATGTAAGTACAAACAAATTAACAGTCATGCAGGGAGAGCACACTGGTCGACAGCAAAGAGGCTTCAGTGTCTCCTACCACTAACTCATTCAGTGGGCCACACTCTTGGACAGCAAACACAGTTTGCAACATAGCCTGTTTTCCACTGGATTAACTCTGTTCCTGCCCATACTTAAGCAGATTGAAAGTTATGAAATCCATGACATGATAAATCCTGGGCCAGATGACACAGCAACAGGATCAAGACTCTTACGGCAAGTACAAGGAAGACGAGAATGCAAATATTAGTGGGTCTCCAGGCTGGTGTGTCAGAACACCGGTTATAGACTCATTTGTAAAGAATAATTATCTGCAATCAGCAATTCTAGGAACAAGTTAAATAGTTCTCATAACTTCGGTAGCTGCTCATGTCTCACTAGGTTCTCTGCTGAAAAAAAACAAAACAAAACACCACAGCTTTACACGCTGTCTATAACACTCTTTAGAATAAAAGTTCTGATTTTAGAAAAAAACTTAAACAATTTTACTGTTTCAGAATCTTTTCCCTCTCTACAATATTTGGCAACACTACTGTAACCTAGTGAGACTTTTTGCTGTGTATTAACAACCACCCAACACTTAAAACAGTCAGAGCTACTTCAAATTACTACTGCACAACTATAACTTACACAGAGGAATTTCTGAGTAGAAAGAATGCAATTTTAATACAACCACAAATGACTTGTATATGAATATTTTAATTTTGGTATAAGTAAGAAATAAGAACTGTAAAATATTTAGAATTTGCAGAATGTGCAACAGGATCTAGTTATGGGAACCACTCAATCACAAGAGCTTAGCTCAACTGAAAAGGCAGACTAAAAGGCTGGTCTAAAACAAGCTTCAACAAGACACAACAGCAAAACACTTTATTTATTGTTTATAACAAAGTAACAAATATAAATAAAATTAAAAACATGTTCAAACAATATTTTAAACATCTGAAACATGTAAAAGAAACAGCCTTAGCAAGGACTCAAGGCAAGACTGAGCTGGGCAGGAGAATAAGCCAAGAGCAACCTCACAAAGTGTCAAGGCAAAAGCAAAGTCTCACACCGAGCATGGAATAACCCTGCAAAGCAACTCAGCCACTGAGGAAACAGATCTGGAGGGAAGGACCACGGGATCCTCGAGAAACTGATCCTAAAGTCACATTCTGGTTCCTGCTCATTTTCAGCATGGAAGAAGTGTATTCGCTCTCAAATAATAAAAGCTAACCACCTACCAGGCTGCAGTAGCAAGAGCAGCCTGAGGAAAGCAATTACATCTCTCTGTTCAGCAATTATGGAAGTATTCTAACAGTTAAATTAACTGAAGCATTGATATTAAAAAAAAAAAAGGCAGCTGGACTTCCAACAAGCTGTCACTATTTACTGGAATTACACTTGGAGCATCATCCCAATAAGCTCCACAAGTTGATCAGAAAGGCAGGACTACTTAATCATTATCCTGATTACATTTTCTTCAGACTGGCTTTAGGAGGAATTTGACTAGCTGACAAGACAAAACTGTGTCCCCACAAGAGCTTTCACAGGAATGAGAATCCAGACACCAAAGCTGAAGCCAGCCAAAAATCAAGTTCTTCACTCTTCCTGCAGCTCAAGAAAGCAACCCAAACTGGATTAAATAAGCAGTCATTTTCTTTTGACTTCTAGGGAGCAGCACACACGTATCAATGCCTAAGTTTATTCCAATTCTGTTCACAACTTCATGTTTTTATCACATTTCAATACAAAAAATATAAAATTATACTCAACCACTGCGTTTGCAGACATTAGCAAGCCAACAAAGCCCAGGAACACAACTTGATTTCTGTCAAACTGCTGAACCAGAAGAAAATAAAAATAATATTCTTCGATACAAATAATGCAAAGAAACATTTCCCTATATTGGTGGGTCTGCTATAAAAAAGGGGAAATGAAATTCAGAGCATCGCTGAAAGGCTTTGCAACCAAGTCATTTAATAAGGAGGCACTATATTCAGCATGGAGTGAGTAGACATGTACTAATGCAGCTGCACACATCTGGTTTGCTGTCTATGCTACTGAAAACCAAACAGGTGCAAGTATTATTTTTTTTAAAAAAAGTTTCAAAGTAGTGAAGAAACCACAAATGATGAAATATTGGGCAAAGGGGGGAAGGGAAGAACAGAAGAGAGTCTCAGAGACATTCCAAGTATGGTGTAGGCAGATTCCCTGAATTACAATCTAAAAATATTTCCCTTGCAGAACAGCCCTGACCAGATTCTCCATAGAATAAAAGTTGCATTCAAGGACAGAAAACACAATATTTGGAGCCTTAAGAAACCTGCAGGAACTATGCAAAATGTAATTTCAGTCGCATTGACAATAATATTTTTATTTGACCTGCATATACTAAGAAGATAAAAATACCCAAAACTGGTATAAGATGCAATTTTGTCTTTCAAAGAAAATATTATCAACTTGATTGTGCAAAACAATTCCTTCACCAAAACATGGAGGAATGCAGTAAAACACTCAATACAAGAAATGCAAAAGGCTTAAGTAACAGCCTGCAAATTGAAGCATTTGCTTGGCCTCATCCCAAGACAGTTCCTCTGGTTTTCATCCTTCTTGTGCTGACTGTCTGACTCACTCAAGCGTTCACATTCTTCCATTCTAATCTTCAGCTTTTTGATCTCAGTGGAATGGACAATTTACCAGACATGGCAATGAAGATGGAACCCACCTTGTGAACTCATTTCCACAATAAACCCTCCAGACTGTGTTTTGGCAGAGCTTCCACATGGAAAACTTTCTGTTAAGATTCTATTTCATAGATACTACCAGAGATTCAACAGCCAAGAAACAGGTAAGTTCTGCTTTTGCATTTGGTTTGTACACATATTCAGTATCTGCACAACAGCAACCTTTTAGAAGGACAACATTCGAGCAAACTTGTGGACTTTATAGGAGTTTAAAGGTAAAAAATGGATAAGCCCTTGGAGCAGGAGTCTACTGAGGATTACTAAAGAGATGAACTGCACCAGACTCAGGAAATCCCTCATAAGAAAATAGCTAGATCCAGGAAAGGAGTCAGGTTAAGTCTCACATGCGCACACTGGTTTGATGCAGATGTTTGCTTATGACCACAGTCGTAAGATACTGGGTGAGATGCACTCTAAAATTATCACCACTGTTAGGGAGGATGGAATTTATAAGAAATACTAGGTTCACAAAATGCAACAGAGTAGCTTTGCCACTAAGAAACTTGCATCAATGAATTCTCCCCGCTGTACATAAAAGCGTAACAACAAACCAATTGCTTCTGGAAGGTGGAGCTGAGCTGATGCTACCAGGACTCCAATAAACTACACAGGGTTTTGTGGAACAAGATATGGAAAGCAGAGGGAAAAGGAAGAAAAAGAGATTCTGAAAATATAATCAGATGCATTTTCAATGGCTCTCTGCAGATGGTAACCCATCCTTCAACCCACTTGCAGTGCGCTTCATAGGCGTTTATACAACATGAGCGATCCTACCTGGGTGGTTTCACCAGTGAACTGCAGCGAGCCAAGCTGATTTAACAGCTCAGGCAAGAGTGGCAGTCCTGCTCTCCCTGTTCCAGTTCATGCTCTCCCACTCCTCCTCCTACACCAGTTCCAGCCTATCCAAAACTTCACTGATTGCAACTAACTGAAGTAACAGACAACAAAAGTAACAAAACCATTAACATTTTATCTCACTAAACTAACAGAAAATCAGCTCACCAGGGAACAGCTCAGATGAGAGTCAGGAGGAGTGACCAGCTGGGAAGCTGTGAGGAGGGGAGTGGATACAGCCCCTTTCAGCATCATGAAGCTGTTACACATCAGCACAGCCATTTCATGAAAACTCTCCTTATTTCACCTATTGGTAGAACAGAGCTTTTGATAAAATACTCCTTCTCCCCCCCCAAATTAAAAAACTAAACAAATCTCAGAATACATTTTCAGTCAAATATATGTTCATTTTAGATCTTGGAAAAAATCTATTGATATTTCAATATACAATGCATATCAGGACCTCAGCTTCCTAGGTAGTCTATTAAAATCATTTCAGTCATTAAATATGTAGAAGCAATATATGTGTTGCTGGAAAGGTCTTAAGAGAACTCCAGACAATGATTAGTGACAATGACTTGCTAAGTACCTAGAGCCTGAATTTTCCAAGTTACTTAAAGATTATCTTTTTCCAAAGTACAGATAATATTTTCTTCAATTTTTGGATTTACTGAGAGAGTTCATTGAGTAAACTACTACTTAAAGTGAAGAAGCCTTCGGAATATTGAAAAGACAAGAAAACCTTACTGCCCTCATCCTACATATAACAAATCAACTGGATGCAAAGAATGAGAGGTACTGCATTCTGGGCAGAAAAAAAAGACCAGAAGCACAGACATCTGTTTACTAACTATAGATACACTTCCTCTTTCTCACTAAAATGTTTGGTTTAAATGCAAAGCAATTTTCCCCCAGTGTACTTACCCCATTTAAGTTTGTATTGTTTTAACTATTAAAGACAGTTTAAAGCCCAGAGTAGAACTAAACTGTAGATTACTTCCACGCAGCTCAGTGCTGGTAGGTTCACCTCAGCTATACATACCGTAACAGGTCAGTGGTTTTAAAGCAGTTTCCAGGATCACTTAAAACCTGGTCAGCTATATGTTTTGGAAACATTTTGTTAAATGTTTTACCTTCACTGAGGCTTTTAAAGAAACTGTTTAGAGTGAGTTTCAGGTTTCCCTAAAAGGAATCTATTTCTAACAAGCATTAATACCATACGCTTGCACAGTGAGCAGCAGATGTTCTAGATAAGCACTTCTAGAAATGTACTTTGAAATCACATGGTCAGTAGCATAGTTTCTGGATGTCATTTATCAAACAAGGAACACTGCCATAGGATTGGAGTCTATTGATTCAAAACTTAAGGTAGGAGAAATAACAAAGGGAGATTCTGACATCCTCAGTCTTCTAACTATGCAGACCAACAGAACTTGCAGAAAACATTTTTTAAAAGGCATGAAAGTAAAAGGCATGAAAACAGGGACAAAAAAAAGTAACAGAAAAAAATCAGTAAGTATTAGTTTGGCATGAAATCTGTAAGATCTCCTTTATTCAGACTAGTCAAGCTAGACTCCACAAAGATGCCTGATGCAGTGGCATGCAGAAAGTAACTAGGAGAGGCATGTGACTTTTTAGAAGATGTCAAGATACCTGAGGAACTGGCTATGAATTGCTACGGACTTAACAAGACTAAAAAGTAAAATATCAGCTTGGATGGAGAATCTCCAGGATTCTTCAGAATCCACCTCAAGACTGATTGTGTAGAGTGTCTTGAGCAGTGACTTAGAAAGCAAGGGTTTTCTAGCGAGCTAGCAGCATTGGAAGAAACAGGTAACTGAAAATAAGGAAAATGTACGAAATACAGCGGGGGTGGGGGGAAAGAGTATGTTTCTACTTAGGTGGTGACATCTGCATTGTAAGTTTAACACTGCTGCAGTAAGATCTAGATACACAGACATTTATCTTCAGCACAAAATGGGAAACTCTCACCTGGAATGGTCTATTACTTTAAAGCAACAAGACCCTAAATTTGGAAAGCTTTTTTATGATTATACAGGACTGATATTTTCTGTGATAAACTGTAATTCCACCACACTCAATGCTCTTTGAGGTAAGAGTAGCAACACCCCATCTTTCAAGATGAACTTTAGGAGGTTTATTTATTTATTTTTGTCCAGGACCATCTTTTGGTGCACACCTACCTCCAAAAGACTAAGTAAAGAAAACCCAGAATCAGCAATGTGAAATTGTAGCTAAGTGCTCTTCCTTGCTGGACAAGTCCGTAGGTTACATAAGACTTGAATTCTTTCAAGTAAGAACAAGCACACTCACCATCAGATATGTGAGCCTTAGGCCTTAGAACAATAGGGTATTTTTAAAAAGAATTTGAAATGCTCCGCATGAGATTGCTTTATAAAAGATAATGGCTTCATTTCACTTCCCACTTTGCAGCAACAAAAATTTCTGTTATTTACAAGCTGATAATATAAATGTTTGCTTGCATACAGTATTTAGGAACTACATTATAAAGGTACAAGGGATTAAAATCACTGTGACTTAAAAGGCAAGGATTTTTTAAAGTGCCCATGTAATTGTAGAGAAACAACAAGTGATTTAAGAAACAGAGAAATCCCACTGGAAAGCAAGAAATACATTTCTCAGCAGTTTCATTTTTCAGCAGTGTTTCCAACTCAAACATTTCATCTTTGTACAAGAGCAAAGATACATGAAAGTGAGTGGGTAGAAGTCAATTAGAAAAGTGAAACTATTTTGTCTGTCTTTACTATTTGAGGAAAAAGGGTTTCAAATGCCTGTGTTGTATGTCTTGGAAGCTAAAATTCTTTTTTATTTAAATTTAGAAACCCTTTAATTTATTTACTTTTGATCCGATTTGACTGCAGGCAACCTAGTCAGAGAAATTTACTCTGAATAAAAAAGGGTGCCCTTGAACACAGTGATTTCCCTTCTTCCTAAGGGTGACAGTTGTCTTGCATTTGAGCTTCTAAAAATGCCTTCCAGAATGAGGTGCTGACCGTAACAAGGAACACGGGTAGTAACACATTACAAATAAAGGCACGACTAACTGCTGGATACAAAGACAGAAGCAGGGTCGTTAATGGTTTCAAGGTAGGGTTTGATAAAGAACTGAGAGCACTGCTTGCATGCGTATCTTACGCTGTTACACCTTACCTCTTTCAAGACTACTGTGACCAAACACATACAGAAAAATTACACAGTTCAGTGTAAACCATAACAATTCAACAAACAAAACAGATAAGAAACAAAATGATTCCAGTGGCAACAATATTGTCTGCAGTATCAAACACAACTACAAAAATTTTCTAAAGGACAACACCAAACACCAGAATGCAACATCTGACAGAAGTTCTCTCTTCACACACTACTATTAGTTCAAATTTATGCAGTACTATCCCCAATGAAACCTCAGAAGCTGACTCTTTGCTAGATTACACTTAATAACTGAGCCACAGACAGACTCAGGTAAAGTCCTGACAATTGTGTAATACAGCTCAACCAACTAGATTGCCCACAATTTCTTCAGCATATGTAGAAGTACACCCACAGTATATTGGGTTTGCTTTTTATTTTTCCAAACATCAGCCCCAAGGTTTCCAGTATGATTCTTTAATTAGTAAAAGATTCAAAGATACTCTTGGACTTAAACTGAAGTGTCAAAATAGGCCAAAATTATAATTCCTTAGTTCTCTAAAGAGAAATTCCCTGGATTGCTGAGATGCTCAAGACAACTCAAATATCATGTTGATAAGAAAACATCTCACAATAGCCATTTAATTTTCATCTAGAATAAAAACAAACAAACCACAAACACAAAAAAAAAAAACAACCAACAAAAGTGTTTCTATGGCTATAGTGGAATCCATTCCAATAGCTGGTACTGGGAGCCCAAGACTCAAAGAGCTGACAGCCTCACTACATTTCTTCACCCCTGTCATCACGTACAGGAGCTGTCTGTCCTGGACATTGCTGGTAACATGATCAGCAGTTTCAGATGTGCCCAGGAGTTCCTGCCACCAAGAACATGTTATGTATCTTTCATATCAAGGTGCTGGAGAAAGAGGTAAACACTGCTGGTTTGAAAAAGATCTCTTAGGGATCCAAACAAGAGCACCTCCCAGGCTTTGCAAAATCAGTGAGGACAGGGGCCAACTTCAGCAACAACATACTCATGCACTGGCTTGGTTCACAGCAGAAAGTCCCACATCAACTTGTAAAACAGGGCACAGGAATTATTACTCAGTCTTGAGTTGTTTTTTTATATACAAGTTATTTTTATACAGCTTTTATGAGGGTTTTTTCCACACTTGAAGAAAGTTGAAGTAGTTTCTTTACTGCATGAAGTTTATGTTCCCCCTCCACCTAAAGGGACTAAGACACCATTTTCAAACTAGTGATACATAGAAAAAACCCCACTGATTATAGACTCTCCCTTTTATGAGGCGCATACACTGTTCAAATATTGCTTGAGACCAGTGTGAGCAATGTTTTCCATGAATCAGAACCTATTAGGAACAACTTAAGTGTTCTCAATCAACAGCTCTTCCAGAACATTCTTGTAATAAACTATTTAAATAAGACACTTTCTTACTCTTTCACCGTCTACCAAACTCTTTTAACAGTGTTTGGAAAAACAACTATTACTCATTAAAAAGTCACAAGAATCACCAGCCATGTATACAACATTTGTATATTAAAAGTCCATGTATTAATATATTCATGACTTATAAAAGGTAGAGGCTTTCATGAATCCTTAACCTACATTATTAACTGTTATGGCATCCAACATCTTGCTCATGGTAATAGCATGCAGCTACCTATTCTGCCTTGTATTACCATGGTCACACCCCTCTGTGACATGCCCATTATGTGTTTGTAACTTGCAACAATTCATAAATGATTTATAAGGAAATCTTAAATGAAATATGCCTCTGTATTTTATTTTTTTTTTATATCATCTGGGCTCTGAAGATACAATATGTGAAAGCACAAGGCAAAGATGAAAACAAGATACATCTGATTTTAAGATGATAGATGAAGAAAAAAGGCTTTTGTTTTTAAAAATATATACATATATCCAAGGTATTGATTACCATCAATACAAGCTAAAGTTGCAACAGTATGATCATGAGCATAATATTATGAAGTTTTAAACGGAGAAGGGTACCTGGAGCAGTGGCAGTTTACATATACTCAACTGAATTGCAAAATGAACACAGGCACAGAATTCAACTTTCAATCAGTGCAATAGCTTACCAATTTCAGCAGGTAGTTGCTTGATTTTGTTCTCTCGTATGCTAAGCATGGTGAGTTTTGACAAGTTTTTGATATCCTTTTCCACAGTAGTTATACGATTAAAGCGTAGGTAAAGCGTGGCGAGAGAGCTGAGCCTGTACACCACCGAAGGGATCTCTCTCAGTTTGTTGTGCCGCAGGTCGAGCATGCGCAGTTTCTTCAAGTTATCAAGAGAGTCAGGCAAACTGGTGAGTGAGTTTTCACTCAGGGCCAGTGTCATCAGGTTCACAAGACAGCCCACCTCTGCAGGTAGGGACTGCAGTTTGTTACTGTATAAATAAAGTTCTGTTAACTGCGTTAGCTCTTTGATAGCTGATGGAAGCATGTGTATAGACCTCTTGGACAAGTCCAAGCGCATTGAATTCTCTTCCCGGCATTTATTTAGCTCTTTGATCACTTCAGCATTGCTGGATTTTTTGCGGGTACCTGTGGCTGGATTAGGTCTTTTTATTGTATTGTCCACTGAAAAAGCTACCCCAGGCTGCGTGGTACTGGAGTCTTTCTTTCCATCTTTGGCATCTTTCCCTTTGGTCTTAGGCTCCTTTTCTTTGCTCTCTTTCCCAAATCCTCCAGAGGCTTTGGCCTCCTTCTCCCTTTCTTTTGACGATGGGACTTTTGGATCCTTCTCTTTACAGTCCTTTTCTTTTCCTAGACTACTACTCATGGTGACTCAATGTTTAGCAAGCACCACATGAAATCCGTTTCTGAAGTTCACAAGAACAATTCACTGCTGAGGCAACAAGGATCCTTAAAACGTGAAAGCGCTGAACCAAGGGAGAAGCTTCAGAGACGTGATACCCATTTGCTACATATTGGTTCTGAAGGCACTCTTTCCTAATACTGGTATCAGGAGATTTAGCTGTACAGATTAGAAGGTCAGATGTTCTGTATTAATATTTCTGTAACACAGAGAGAAGAGAAGCCAAAGTTAGTGTAAATATAAAACTTAACTGCCAGTTAAATGTTGATTGTTTCTACATCAAGTGCATGCTCACTAACTCTAAAGGTTAATGATTTGTCCTTCTCTTCAAATGTCAATGAAAAACCCAAGCGCTAAAACAAAAATACTACACATATTGCTCGAAAAACCCACTGTGGTAGAAGAGTTAGAATAATCAACATACATGAGGAAAGAATAAAATTCTCAAACATAACACTGCCTTCAGTGCTACAGTTAAGTCATCATTTTAGCTACTTCTTCACATAACACTCTGGTTATCAACACAAATATTCTCTCTCACCTCCATGCTCAATCGGTTAATAAAGATCTGCTATAGTTTTAAGAGCCTGTCTCTTCAAACAAACCTGTTCAGGCTCTGTCTTCCAGCACAGAAGAGTCTCAGTTCAATCTACTGGGAAATCTAAGATGCTACTGTAACACAACCACTTTGCCTGAGATCTCCCATCTGACTGGCTCTGAACAGCAGGTCTCTGCTTTCAACGTGGAGCAGAACCTTGTCACCCGCTTCCATGTGCTCTGAAGATGCAAACACAAGGATTTTTAAAATACACCTACCAAACCTATCAAAATAAATATATCTATCAAAATAAACCAGTCAACTGAAAGCTCAGAAGAAATAATGCATTATGCTTCAAGAAAAACAAAATTATGAAGGAATTTCTCATGAGAGTATGATATAGCACATCTTTAGACAGTACCTGGAATGTTCCCCTCAGTGTTTATAATGCAGCCTAATAAGCAACCAGATGCCTGAAACCCATGCAGCCCCATTTACACCTGTACGAAATCATCATTCATCACAGAAATTAGTTTTGCTTCAGGCTTCATGAGATGCCCAAGAATTTCACAATTCTGAATACTCTGGAGAAGTTTTTGAATGTATCTTTGTGGTCGAAAACCTTCCTTTGCTATGCAGCAGTCACTGATGAAGGTTTGTATCTCAGAAGAATACCTTGTTTTCCCGGTCAACTGAGCTGGGTTAAAATACCCTTAAAACCTCCACAGAAGCTGTGTTGCTGTCCTGGCATTACATTTTTCTGCAAAATTCATAAAGCTCATATTCTAAATCAATTAAATAATATTTTGCATACTGAAGTCATCAGCAAGTACTAGAAACACAAACATTTTTTAGCAAAGCTCCAGTAACTATTTTTAATTGCACAGTTTTGCTCTGTATGCCTGCTTTCAAGTATAAACATGTGCTCTAAGAACACAAAGGAGCACACTTTGTTCAATATATTCGTTCACATTTAAAAAAAAAATAGTAATCTATTTAAGAGTGGTAAAAAGGGCAAGCCACTTTACCACAGCTACAAATCAAGCTTAGGAACAAAGCTCAAAAGAGAACCTCTCCCAGGAGGTGGCTTCCAGTCCTCCACCCTGATTCATTAATACTGCAGTATCACAAAGTGTGTGCTACAAATCCCATAATATGAAAAAAAAAAAAACCCTACAGGCTCTAGTTGATGTGTTCTGGACAATTCTGTTGTAAAGAACCACAGCTGTTTGCTAGCAGCAGCAAACAACAGCTTTTAACTTGGAAATTTTCTCCATTGCAGAGTTGTCTAAATCAGCACAAGCCAGTTCCTTACTGCAGCCTTAAGATCTGCACCCAGTTTTTACACCATCCATTAGCCTGAACTATGCTTAAAATTACCAACCTCACTATGCTATATTTTAAAACTTGTTCTCAGCACTGTATAATCCCCATGCTTGTAAAACTCCAGCAATAGGAAATGTAATTACTCCAAATGCAAAAACACAGCTGACTAAAAAGGGTGGGAGCCTGAAATGCCTGACAGCTTGATTTCAGTATAAAAGGTAACACAAGAAAAAAAAAAAAAAAAAAAAAAAAAAAAAGAAAAAAAAAAAAAAAAAAAAAAAAAAGAGAACTAACACAGTTTCTACATTCCGATAACACACAGAAAACTCAGCCACATAGCAGGACCAGCCAGCTATTGCTCTACATCAAGCCCCTGAAAGTGAAAAATACAGGGCTGCTGCTCTCATGAGCTTTCAGCTTAATCAAATTTAGGATCTGCCAAGAGATTTGTTTCATTTCTTTTGTGCACTGCAGATGAAGGTTTTCAAAGCGCCTCAGAAAGGAAAGACTGATGGAAATTAGTACTGCTGAAAGAAGCTTGGTAGTGCAAATGCTCCAAATAATCTGCAATCATTTTACTTTCTTCATTAGCAATTACTTTAATTGTACCTAAGAAAAAAGGAGAGGAGGGGTGTCTCTGTTTCAATATGCCAGTTTCATCTTCTGCTAAGGAACAAAGACCTTTTGCCTATACAAAAGAATAAAAATTGAAAAGTCATTAAAAACATCATCTGAAATGTATAAAGAAAATTCAGAGCAATACAAAGGGTCATGACCAGAGACTTCAACATTGCCTCACAGTTAAAGATGTGAGGAGGCAGTCAACTTACACACAAGCCACAGCCAGCCGTGGTTTTCCAACACACAGAAACTGAAACCAAGCTGGCAGTGAAGTGGACCTTCAAAATGCCCTCCCTGTTCAGAGTGACAAAAAGCCAGAGGTCAAATGTACTGCACCTATGTAATTTTATCTCTTTTCTGGGGATTTTAGTTACTGTTTGAGACTGCAAAATCTATTTAAAATAGATTAAGAAGGTTTAGCCTCTTTCTTTCCAAATAAATTAATACCTAGGATGACTACAACTTACACCTATAAGAAGAAAAGGCTTATGATGAGACCTTCTCCAGATGAAACAGTAAAAGCCAATGCAGGGGGAATCACATCAAAGAAAATGCCTTCACTGGAACTGCCTCACTCCATTGGAGTCTGAAACACCCCTAAAACACCAGCATCTCCCCTCTCCCCTGCCTGTTCACCAGGAATGACATTCCCAATGGCAGAATGTCCCACCACCTGTCCCATCAGACAGGTTACTCTGCAAAGCAGTAAACTACTCCAGCACAAGGCAGCCTTTGTGTCCTGGTGATACCAACCCAGGGCATTCTACAATTCTATGATTCCCATTACTCTTGATATCCCTGCAACTCTTCTTCCCCTCTTTGTTTTATTTTTGGGAGTGGGGGGCGGGAAGAGTGGGTCCCAGCAAGTACAAGAGACCCAGGATAGAATCATAATTCATGAGACAGCCTTTCCCTTCCTACAAGCCTCTCAAATCACCACACATAACCAACTGAACAACTTCCACAGTGAAAGAAGTCCATACAAGAAGTTCTCCTAGCTAAATAATGCTGACTTACTCCCCGAATGGTCATACAACTGTTCTAGGCTGTCCCGTAAATACAGTATGGTGTTCTTGTTTCCAGACACAAAGGCACCACAGGACCTAAACAACTATATGAAACTCATGTTATTTCTAGAATTTTATAACTTTCAATATTTGCCATTGCAACCTATCTAAAATTACTGTTAACACATGGCATGCATTTGTTAATATATGTTAACATGGCATGCAGATAAATGAGAACACATATTTGATGCTGTATGCTTTCAGTTAGCAGACTAAAATCTTGCCATTTCATACATCAATGACTGGATTTTGAGACAAAGCTCAATAATTAAACCACGCTCAGAACTCCTTAATCTTACCACCACATATACAAATAAAATGCTCAACTTCACATTAACAACTCAACAGAACTTTTGTTTCTATTGCAGATCATTCGAGCTGATGTGGTTACTCACGTACATCAAGTTAAGCATATATGTAAACTTTTGGAGGATATGAGCATAATTACACATGCTACAGAGGAATCTAAATATATTTCAAAAGGTTATTCATATTTTTCAAGCCCTTTTGGTTAAAGGACAAAAGTCATCAATTCTAAACTACAGTCAAACAAGCATTCATTGTATCTCAAGAGGAGAGCTTCTTTTAGTGTTATTTTTAGCAAAAGGAAATTCAGTGAAATTAGCCATTTCTGCCAACTACTTCCATTTTCCAATGCTGCTCAAACTGACTTCCTGTCAATATTAATTGACATTAAAACATTTAACTATTATGTGCTGCAGAATTTGGAAAACTGAGTCAGATTCTTGAGTGGCAAAGCATAGAAAGGAAAATAAAATTTCTAGAGAAGTTAAAGGAAAATAATGTCTTTCCTGTAAAATATTAGTAAACAGCTATAAATAACCAGCACCAGAGTTTTGATTCACTCCTCCTGATGTCCAGAGAATATAATCCGGATATATTTATTTTTCTGTCAACTGTAACTGATGAAACATCAGGAAGACAAACAATTTCTATATTTTAGTGATCCCCCCCCATATGTACATATCATTGAGAAAAGATTTCAGATACTCTGAACAGAACTCCAAATATTTTTGCAAAAAATATTTTATCTAAAACACTAATGTAGGAACAATCATGTCTGTGATTCTAGGAATAATATTAAAGTAATCTCCTGCAAGTTTGTAATACAAATACCGATGCTTCCTGGTCATTATCTAATACAATGAGGCTTAAGATAAAGGATTTTGCTCAACTGTGATTCAAAGAAGGCTGTAAAAGACTTAACTGCCTCTTACCCACTAGTGAAGATCAAAATAAATATATACATATAATCTAAAGCTTAGTAAAGACTTTCCTCCAGTTACATCTCTTAATTTTGATTTTATGTGAATAAACGCTCAAGAAGGTAACCGGCACCAGGGCTGAACTGGTGCCAGGATGGCAGGCTGACCAAACCCCAGGTGCCAGAGGAAGCTGGCCAGCAGGAATGGCCAAAGCTCACCTCACTGATGGCATCAGGATCCCACTGCAAGTCTCGTGAGTCTCCTGCCTGGGGGCAGTGGGACCCCTGCAGAAGAGGCCATCCTTGCTGAGTCACTGTCAGCAATCCGTCAGTTCTCAGAGAATGTGTTACTTGCCTTGTGACTTGCAAGTATATCAAAGTTTCCTGTATGTTCACAGTGACGGTCTGAAGAAGAAATTGTAAATTGAAATAAAAATATTCTCTCACCAGTGAAATATTTCCCTCTCTACTGATAAGGCTAACCAACAGCAGTCATTTCTGCCAAAAACAAATCATCCTGGCATATCATCCTACAGAACGCCACTTCACAGCTCTACTTACCATACATACTGGTTCCTGTTCTGTGTTTCAGGAGACAAAACAGGCATTTTAAATCATAAGCATTTCTAATATTCTGGGCATGTGAGCATCATTTTCACTAAAGCTTAATATATTACACTCAAAACAGATTTTTACTACTTATGTAATGTAGCAGGAAACCCACAGGCCTATATTTGAAAGACAAGGTTTTTACTACATGTATAATTTTATATCATGGAATAGGAATAATTTTTCTCTTCATTCTGTGTTTGTACTAGAAGAGGCACACACCATGCCTAGGGCTTTTCAAGCTGAGTAACAGGAAAGGATCATTCCAAATATTAAACAAGTCAAAGAAATAAGGAATCCACTCATACCTGATACTCCAGAGCAAGCAGACAATTCCACTACACAAGAAAATGTTTTGAGATTGCAATTCTGATCTCGGATATTCTGATTAGTCAGACATGAGTGGCTTTTAACAACAAGGCAGAGTTCAAATGCTGTCTAGTAACTTCAGCAACACCTGTTCACCAAACAACAGCAAAAAAAAAAACAAACAAACAAACCTACCTTCTTAAAAGTATTTACCTTTTACTTAGAACAGCATGGGATAGATCAAGAACATTTCATATTCTGCTGCACTACAAACATGAACACATCTTTAAGCAATGGATGAAATTTATAGTTTAGCCCCAGCGGCTACAATGACTTCCCATTCCCAATGCCTCACTCACAAAATAAAAAAGATGGGCACTACTTTCATTTCAAAACCCAAACAGCTTAAGCCAACGAGTCACTTGCAAACAAAGCACATTCTCTCCTACAATTTGCTATCTTCAAACATCCGACCTACAGATTTTTCATCTGTGTCCGTACATTTCAGCTGCTGCTGCTGCCACCACCCCAGACGAGCTGGGAACAAACTGCTGCATCAGTCACCAGGCGGGTGTACGGCTCCTCTGAACACTAAACCTCATTCAGAGGTATGGAGACAGCACAGAACAACCAGCCATTGCACCACCATAGATCAAAAACATTGGCTAATCTATCTCAACAAAAGCAGTGCTCCTGAAATATGCCAGCTAGACAAGTTCTCTTTTTCGGGAAGAAAATTCTTTATTCCAAAGCACCGGATAGTCGATGGCAGCCGCATAATACTGTACTGGTTCTTAGTGCCAGCTGCCGATGGCTGACCATTAAATTCATCTCAGTCCTGTAAAGGAACAGCCAGCAGATGGTAGTTTACAGACTATCAATCTAGTCTTTTCAATATATCTGAATGTGACCCCACTTTCCCCCCTAATCCCCTCTCACACTGAGGGAGCAGCTTGTTGCCTTGCTGCACGCACAAGCCAAGCGTCTGGAGCTGGGTCAGTGAGGAAGTCTAGACCCTGACAGCCCACTAAGCCCTTCAGGGGAACTTCAACTGCAAAAAGACTGCAGCCAAGACCGTTCCCTGCTTGCGTGTTGCTTCCACGATGGCAGAACAGCTGAGCATAACCCAATCTCCCATTCAAACAAAACCTCAAGGTTGAGCGAAAGACTGAAAAACATCAGACCACAGGGACAACAAGTAAACCATTTCTGAAGGCTTGCTTATGCTTTACTTGTGGTTTCTTAAATCTGCAGACACATCTGTAAGTGTAGGCACCTATTTACAAACCTATGTGCAATTAAAGCTGTAGTTACTATAAATAACCAAATCTGTTTCAAGAGGGGTTTGGAGGTTGATTCCTTGGTCCTTGCAGAACCAGGCATATCTACCAGGACATCCCATCCTGGTTTCTGGTGGAATTCTGCCCTTCCATGGCAAATGTATAGGCACACAGATATTACTGCCTATTTCAAAGCTTTCAAATCCATCTTTTCATTCACTCATCACCAGATTTGCTGGTCTCAAAGTCCTTCCTTTACCAAATGCCAGGTGACATACCACACTCCAGATCTCTCATGGCAAAAGGGCTCCACACGAGCAGACAGAGTCACCTATGCCTTAAGTTCCTAAGCGGTAGAAATAATCTTTTGTGCCCTGCCTTTGAAATTAATTAGCAAATATAAAAATATACATAATGTGATTCATTCTATGTGCTCCAACATTATTTTTATGAAGCCTTTTCCCTTTTTTCTCCTTTACAGGGAAAAAAAAAAATCCACCAGCTTTTGGCCAAGTTATAAAATACTGTTTGATGCTTTTTTGGAAATAGACTAAGAACAAGTACAAAGAACTCTGCTAACTCCATGCGGCAGCTTATTTTAATATGTAAAAAGGTACTTTCTGCTTGTGCAGCCCCTCAGCTTGTACCTTTAGGGCTGCATGTCTCCGTTGCCATGGTACCTCATATCAGCAGGCTGTGCAATCCTGTATAATACATGAAATTTGAAAATCCTAACTTGTTAGGTCAAACAAATTTCCTGGTCTTAGTACAATTAATAAGAACTAGATACGCCTAAAAAAGGTTATTCTAAGTGAACATATTAGTGTAGGAAAGTCCAGTTCTCATTTCTGTGACTCCACAAATCCTGAAAACATAATGGAATACAACACTCTGCAAGAGCAAGTGCTCCCAGTCTACCCAATAATTGTCTTTGAATAAACATCAACCTATTGTAGCAAAAACTTACTTTCCACTAAAAAAAAATTCACTATGCAGCACCCAGGCACTATCATTCAGATGCTTCAACAGTTCTTATAAACAAAGGAAGCAGCCTGCCACACACAGCTTTGCTACAACTTTGACAGCAAATGGCATCGGTCCCACCAAGGTGATGATGCAAACTTTAAACCAGCACCAACTATTTTTCTTTTACTCATCATCTCCTTTGAGCAATAAAAACAACCTATCAAAACAAACACAACTACACAAGAGACAAAACAAGAATCATGGGTAGGAGAGAAAGTAAACACAAAGCAACAACAGAATAATATATTATCTACCAATTATCTATATTATAAACAAATTACGTTGATTCTACAGAAATTAGGACAAACAACATGCTAAATCCCATCCCAGCTAAATTAAACATTGCTCTATTGCTATCTAGGGCAACATCTTACCCTGGCTCCTACCAGCCACACAGAATTATCTAGCACACAAGCAAAACTCCAGCATTTTTCTTCATTTGTTTGTCTCTTAATTTGATGCAGTGAGTTTGCTCACCATTTTCAACATGCTTTTATATAATAATTATAACCATTTTGCAAAGTTCAGCGCTGGATGACTCTCAGTCCCTTGAATTTTCTGACCCTAATTAGTTACTGTGTAAGTAACAAGATCCCTTTGCAGAGAGTTACTATGCTACGAAAAAATGTCTATATAAAAATCAACTTAAAATGTGCTTTAAACAGAATTCTGGACACAAAAAAAACCCAACGACTCTTTACTTTTTATGTTCTAGCAGACAAAGCCACTGTAACTACATATGGCAGCTCAAGACTGCACAGTATCTGGCCCCCATTCAATTTATTTTCTAGCTAAAATCACTTGCAATTCTTGATCTTCAGCTACTATGAGAAAAGCCTGGATATATTTGTTTCACTGAACACCGAGTTTATAACTAATGTATAGAAAAGTAACATTTACTTCCCAAACAACATACATGAATTTGGAAGATATATTAAAGTGAATGGTAAAGTCCAAAAACTACCTAAATTACCCACAAGTTTCCAATCTTCTCACTTTTAGAAGTCAGGAACATAGTTTGCATCTGACCTGCTCTCAGAAAACAAACATCTGCTTGAAGAGGTCAGCATTCTTCACCGAGAAAACGTAACAACCATAATCAGAATCAAATTTGCTCCAATGTAAGTACAAATTTCATCTTCATTACAACTACATTAGACAAAAAGAAAATGTACTTGAAAACTGCACCATGATCAGCTAGAGCTGTCTTCTTTAGGATGGCATATTTTTCCAAAAGTTTATATTTCATATTTAAGTACAAGAAATCAATACATATTTAGAGAGTACCGAATTAAAAACCAAAACGATCTACACATATTCCACCATTATTTCTTAACTAATACTTTCCCAGTGAGTTGTTTTTTTTTTCAGTTTTGTAATCCGACCCTTTCAGATAGATGCATTTTATCTGGTGAAAGCAAATCATTTTGAGGCCAATTTAGTACATGAATACAACAAGAGTGCAAAGAAACTGCTACATTTCAGGTAACTGGACATAAGTTAAAATACTCTCGTATCTATTTTTTCCCCCCAACAAACATTTCATCATGATATGATGAAACACTTCTGCTCTCTATGCTTATTTAGATGCAAGAGCTACAAACCACCAAAGAGAAATAGTATTTTTCTTGTAGTGTGTGTGTCCACTCCAGCTCTATTCTCATTAGTAACCACTACATGTGTTTCTAAGGTTAACTGCATTCTGCCTACCCAGGCTCTCCCTGCAGTTTCAACTGGATTTTGCATTATTCCATGCCTGTCCTCACCCTCTTGTGCTGCAGAGCTGCACATGGTTAAACAGCTGCCATGTTCCAATGGACAGACCAGAATCCTGCACCACTGCTTGAAATGATGCTCAGCCACAGCTGGAAAAGCCAAAGCAGCTTTGAAATACCCTGGGGAACATGGTAAATTAATGGCACCATAGAAATGTAGGCTCATTATACAACCTGGTAAGGTGCTAAAGACTAAAACTGCTCTCAAGCCTTCATCAAAGCTTTCAACTGTTTGCCCCCCATGTGTAAAGAAGAATTAAACATAACGATGTAAAGCAGTTAGATATTATTTAAGCAATTAGATACATACTATAGGTGATTCAGGTAGCACTGTATACAATATATACAGCCAATGCTCTGTGACAAAGGCTTCTTCAATCATGCTGAACTTTAAAATTTTAGAGTTCACTCCTCAATGTTGACATTTACCAGCAACTGCTTGCCAGCCCTTGGGATTTTTTGGGGCTGGGGAGATGGGCTTTGAGGAGACATGAGAATAGAAGGAAAAGGTAAGATAATTTCTGGGTTCAGCTGTTTACAAGACTGAGAGGTGGTAAAAGCATGTTGCTTTGCTCGTGCCAAAGGTATTCTGAACACCAGTTTCCTAACAACTATGGAATTTTTGGTTTAGCTTATGGACTTGACATCTATTAAGATGTCTGGTACCACAGTGAATTTCACCACATATTCACTGGACACACTGCAAACTTTAAAGAAAACTGTGAGGAATTCCTCTGGCAACAAAGAGCTGAGTATTTCATAAACCCTGAACCTGTTTTGACTCCCTGTCTCATACATGCCAACTTCTTTTGGTATAAGGCATTCCCACAAAGCAAGGCAAACGCACAGTGGCTGAACAGGCCTTTTCCTATCTGGCTGAAACACCTTCCTGCCATCCTCACCATATTCCATAGGGTCACAGCAGCCACACGGAGGAGAAAAGCTCCTGCCTGGCATGCAGGCAAGCTGAAGAATACAGGGAAGGAAGCAACAGGCAGGTGCTGGAACAAGAATGGGGACAGAATAGGGACAGGAGGGCATCAGACATAAGTGGCAGGCAAAAGGCAGCAGCTAAGAAACTCCATGTAAGAGAATATGAGAGATATAAAAACAGTGAGATGGTAATCAGTCAACAAAACCCTATTCCTGCTACTACACATGGCAAGGAAGAAGGGGATCTTAAAGAATGCCAAAGGATGTATTAATTTGAGATGCATTAAACACATTCTGACTAGCATGGTCACTTAAAGCATTAGAAAACATCTCATTTACACCTGTCTGATTTTGACTGCTTTATATTACAAACTTAGTTTTCATAACTTCTTAGAGTATTTTTATTTTGTTTCTACATGTTTTCTTTCCCCAATGAAAATTTGATGCATTAGCATTACAAAACAAACCCAAGAATGACATTTTAATTTCTTGAAAGTTCATCCACATTCTTACAGTTTCCAGTGACGATCCCAGGGATTTCTTTCCCAGAATAGAAGATAAATCTGAAAGGAATATGGAAGAGAAAGCAAGATCTGTTCACCTTCCTATGAAGAACCCCATGGGAAATCCAGATCTGCCATGAATCCTCTTCATGCTCACTCCTGCCATTTGAGCCTTACTCACACAATAGTTTAAGCCCCAGCCTGACACCCAAATGGCACTGAATGCTATTCTGCTCATCTCTAACAGCCTGATCAAAAGATTATTTCTCAAATACTAACAATTCTGGAAAATGTATGATAAATTGGGTATCTTCACAGGAACAAGATGTTTTCCTTCAAAATGAAAAAAAACAACCAAGAACAAGAAAAAAAAAAATCATGATCCCTTCCAAGCAGATTCTATAAAATCTGTTCAGATGAGGCATCCTTTTTTTTTCCTAAAAAAAAGTCTTCAATGATATTTTTACTAGAAACAGTGAAAAATATTATTTCTGCCTGCCCGAAATCAACTGGATGATATACTCTTTAGTACACTTGAAAGGCTAGTGTCTTGTTCAAGTAGAAAGTAGTAGCAGCATTCATCTGAAAAAAGTCGTGGAAAAAAATTAGATACACAAACTGAATTAACTAATACAGCACAAATATGATGCAATAACAAGCCTTTTACCTCACCACTTTCTAAAATATTTAAAAAGATAATGGAATTATGAAAAAAAATTACAAAAACACAGGCTAGCTTAGAGCTAAATCCAAGTTCACACATCTATCCTAGCAAATTAAAAAATAAATGGTACTGTATTCCTATTTATAATGAATGACATTCTTGCACCTTATTGTCCTACATTTTAGACCAAAACCAGATGTCATTTATAAATGTCTAACTCACTCATCAAGGAATCATCCAATCTGTTTGTGCACGTTTAAAAGTTAAGAGAAATGACTAAGAAAAATGCAACCTTTACACCAGCTCTGGCACATCACTGCACCTCACCAGACCTGCTCATCTCCACATACTCACACCTTGCAAAATCTGTATGTATTAAACAAATGACCAGAGGATTGCACTGCATGGCGCAAACTGAGAAGAGGTGACTCACTGCATTTGGATTGCCCACATCTGCTCCTCTCGGAGCTGCACAGAGGCAAGGACTGCTCTCACCTCCTTGCAGTGTGACCCTGTACTGCACCCAACCGCTCCTGCACAGCTTGCCAAAGTGATGGAGCCTGGATTTTTGCTCTGAAGCACAGGACAGGACATGGGTATTTCAACCACCTCAGTGACATTCAGAGAAGCAGTACAGGTTGAAGTAATCCAGATTAAAAGAGAATTGGCCCTTTTCAAAACAAGTGCAATCCAAGAAGTATTAGACATATGCAGAAAGCACTCAGAAAAGGTATACAGACTCACAAACCAAACAGGACTGAAAAAATTTTAGTATGACAATATGCTCCAGAAGAGTATGTTCAAAATCAGGTTACTACATTTATATATGAACAGTATGAGGATACAAGGAGAATACCTGAGGAAGTGAGATAAGAGCTTCTAAACAAAAGGAAAAAAGAAGAAACTGAAACAACGGAGAGGTACCTGAGCCTCTCAAAATAAATACATAAATAAATATCAGCTTAACTATTTTGAACAAATATTTGCCTATTTGTTCCTATTTTACTCAACCATTTTCAAAATAATGGAAAAGACAAACCACAGAATGACACTTGCAAGGAAGCCAGAAAGGATCAGAGAGAACAAGCGCAGATACAGGTGAAAGAGATGACAACCACTAGCATTTACCTGACCAGAGACAGGAGTACAGGGTAGAGACTGCAAGGAACTAGACGTATGACAACATATAGGAATAACAACCAAAGAGCAGTAGCAGACAGACAGGCCAGACAACAGAACTAGAGAAGATGTGGGGAGTGGGGCCTGAACTGGTGTGGCCCCTGCAATGGGGCACAGCCAGTGCGCTCTCTGCAGCAAGACTCAGCACACCAGTGCTGCATTCCTCTGTCCTGTCCCATCCCTCCCTTTGCTGCAAGGCAAAAAACAGACAAATGACATCAAGTCTTTTATTCCTACATGGGGCTGAAAGATTAGCATGTGTCTGACGAAACCTTCTCCTCTCTACCAGCCTCCAGCTCCTGTGATTCTTGGACATAAGGTTGTGCAAACAAGGGCAGCTTCTCTCACCTACAATTCCTCTTTCCTCCCCTTCTTCCATTCTCTGACACTAAGTCTTCAACAGAAGGTGAAGAAGAAGTTGCAGTCTGAAGAGAAATCACTTTTCTGTATCACACAAATTTCTACCAAACCAAAAGCTTCCATAACTCTTACACAAACAATGAGTAATATAGCTGGCCTGACAATCAGTACCAGCTTAGTGTTAAAGCACAATCAAAATGTTATAAACGTGTATTTTAAATGTCTTCTTTTTTTTAAGATACACATAAAATCACTTCATAGTAAATCAGCATCCTATGGAGATCAGATTTAGACATGATGCAAACAAGCAAATTTTAATTTAAAATGATTCTTGCCTGCTAAGGCTACATTTGGTCTGTGGTTATAAGGATTACCAGTTGGAAGCACGGCAGAGAAAGAGGTTTAAATCAGAAACTCTGTTGTTTGACACATTGTGTGCTGTCCTCTAACTCCTAAATTCCTCACATCAGATTTGTGCAGGTGATCCTATTTCAGTGCTCACTTCTCTCATAACCAATCTCTAGCTATTTTACAGAGCAAATAACATTAGCACCAAATCCAGGCCAGAGGACCCCTGCTCATTACTGTGGGCTCATTACTGCATGCTGCATTTGGCATGCTTGATTCTATGCAATACCATCCCTTTCCTACTCCTAACATTTATTAATAAACTTATTTTAATTCAAGAGCTCTTTCATCTCTCCCAAAAGAATGTGCTGTCTTCAAGGGATGCTTCTGTGGGTCCACTTACTCTCTTGTATTTATAATCACATAGTAATTCTGTAGGAATCTGCTAGAAAATTGTACATACTCTCCATCCTTTGGCTGTGGCACTAGTTTGTGTTCTAACACATTATTAGATAACAAAGCATTATCTAAGAAAAAAATTCAGTGCTTGAAGTATTTGTTGCCAAAATAACCCTTCTACCCCTCCTTCAGATAAAAAACCAAACCATTGCCCTGCAAGGCAATTCTGGCCTGGGGACTGCTACCAGGCTATGCTGCCCTGCGTGCTCCAACATAGTACTCACGCTTGCGTATACAACATATGAAGCTTGAATGTTAGGCAGAAACAAAATTCTCTAGAATGCAACAGAATTTACCAACATGCACTGTTTAGTTGTTGATATTTTTCCATTGGAATGACAGCAAGACAAAGAAATTCAAGATATATGAAAAATAACTTCAGCAGAAATGAAAGAAAAAAAATAAAACAAAACACACCCCACAACAAAACTATCACCTAAGCTTAAAAGGCTTGGGTTTTTGTTTAAGACCAAGCCTTACAGAGCTCATGTGACCATAAATCAGAGTTCAAATATCTGCACATGGCACCACAAATGCAGTATTTACAATGTCTGGGAGACACCAGAAAAAGCCAGAAGGAAATGGCAGTTTCACACTCCACACTAAACTAAATCAGCATTAAAGAACCCGTGGCATCTATGAAATACAAAAGCATCCCTTAAACTTTGATCCTTCTCCAAATTTGAGATTCAGTTATCAACTAATAGCAACCAATTCAAATATTACTACAAATCCAGTATACTGTAAAACTGGAACTCTTGCAGGACCCTACAGCAAAGGAAGATCCCTGCAGGCTGCACCTATTTGAGTTTCGTCCCTGGGATCAGAAATATTTGCAGATATAATTGCATTTGATCACTATTACTGAAACCTGTATTCACACACCAAAAAACAGTTCCCAAACACAGGCACAGAACTAATGGACATTTTCAAAAAAAAAAAACAAACAACAACAGAAAACCCGACATGAGAAACTTAATGAGCAGAAAAATTATTTTTCAATAAAATCATTTAGTGTACTGCTAAAGTAAAATGATAAAGTTGTACTATTTCAGGTAAGTGATACCATGACTTTCTCTTTTATGACAGGATTCAGTGAAACTTGCACATGTCCTTACACTCAAAAAGCTAGCATTAAGCCAACAGAAGTCACCTGAATCTTTCCACTGAAGAACTATGGGAAGAAGATCAGCTGTTCACCATCAGCATCTCAAGAAAAACATTAGATGTTTGAGACCACTGCAAGAAAATATAATCGTGGTTGGTTGAGTGGGTTTTGGGGTTTTTTTTGTGCTTTCACTGAAATTTAACTATTAAGATCATAGCAACTAAAACATTGTCTTAAGAAAGCTAACACCAATTCTTTAAAAGGAAGAAGCAGCTACAGCCATACCCTAGCATCTCCTGGATTTTCCTTTTAAATAATTTTTCAAACACTGAACCAACAAAATACTACTTAGCTTAAGAGATACAACAAGCCCAAGAAAAATAATTTCCCTAAACACAGGGAAAGAAAACACAGATATTTCTAGAGAAAGACCATTACAGTGAACATGCTTAAGTCTTGAAGTCTTATTTCAAATAAATAAAAAATAAAAGAGAAATAAAGCAGCAAATCTAAAGTGAGACAAAAAAAATACCATCTGTTCCGGTTACATTTTTTTTCCTCACCTATATTATCATCATGAGTGCTCAATTTGTTATTATGTCTAGATATTGTTTCAAATACTAAAAGAATTGCATAAAAGCCATATTACTACTGCAAGAATAACTACATGCCATCAGAAGTACCAAATTAGAGCTGGGAGCAATCCACAAGTGAATTGAGCGAACTCCACAAACAGTGCCAAGTAATCCTACACACACACACACTTTTTTTTCCCCTACCCCCCTCTTTTTAGTTTCATATATATAGCTCACTTACAATGGTATCATTACAGACACGCCAGCATATCAGAACACCTCATACTGAAAAGCAAACCTTACAGGTAAATGCAAAGCATGGCTTAAAAGAACCAAATTCCTTGCACTGGCTAATTAGCCCGCTCCATGATCACATGTTTAAGCTTTCATATCAGAAAAGCTCATTTCACTTTGTCACTGCTTTTCAAGCTGGGATATTTTACTTCCATTAGGCTGCAAGCCCTAGGCAGTGCTAAATGCTGCGTATTAATAATAACCAAAACCAAACAGTATTCTCAGATGTAAAGTGCCCAAGGTCCCATTAGATGAAGCAAAAGGCCCATACAACCCTCCTCTCTCCACACTCCCAGCTGACTGATAACAGAACTTAGGAGTGCATGCTACCTGTTAGTAGAGTTTGGGCAGCAAGGAAAATCAGAATCCAAATGAATCCAAAGTGGTGAGGTTCTGGAATTATCATCTCTATAATGGATCAATATAAACCTCATATTAGAGAGGCCACCTGAAAAGTGGTCAGAAAGTAACATTTCCAGCATTAATTCTACGCTAATTATCGAGTTCTGCTCATTTACTTTTGGTAACTGAAAAGCAGCCTGTGTTTGTACTAGTTGAATACATACACACACCTGCAGTATACATATAGGAGAGCCACAAAGTACAACCTCACAAATGTAAACTTGTTAACCAGTTCATTAGTCTCTCATTTATTTCTTAAAGCAGGTCATACTACACTGAATTTATATAAAAATCATAGTTAAGAGATATCCAAGGCTCTTGTCCATCTCACCCTTCACTGCTCGAGAAAGTTGCTTAGAGAGGAAAGAAAACTTACTCTGGATAAGAAGAAAAGGGTCTAAACTGTCATTTTACACTTAAAAGGTAAGTTGAAATTCAGTCCATGAGCTTTCACAGCCATACAACCCCTGCAGAACTCTCTCGGTAGCTCATGATCCTTTGCTCTCCTCTCCAAACATGACAAACAAGGCATTGCTTTATCCGTGAAAAAGTGCATGAGAAAAGTTCAAATAATTATTAGATTTCTACTTAGAAGAAGAATTGGGTAACAATCAGCAGCACTTTGGAAGTAGCACTCACATACAAACCTCTCATGCTCTCCCCCCTACTTTTATTTGAAAACTTTACACCCCTATATAGGCTCACAGACAGACTAACTCCATGGTCAAAGCACAATAGCTCCTTGCAGAAAGCTTGGGCATGCATACACATCCTCTTGGTTAAGATGAACGGAGGCCATACACCTCACATCACCCCGGAATAAGGAAACACAAACAAGTAGTAGCAGTGAGCAGTTTACAAGCACTATGAACCCTTTTGCCCTGTGTTAATTTGTTTCCATGTCAAAATAAGAAGTTTACATCAAGGATAACAGAAGCTTATTCTGGAGCATTTGTTTTTGTTGGAACTGAATGTAAAGTAGGTTTCACTGTTAATTAAGTGGCTTCAAAGATGAAGAGTGATCAAAATCAACACTGAAAAAGTACAAAACAATGGGAGAAAACAATCAGTAGAAGCAGCTCTAAAGCATACTTTTATATTACTACATTACACAGCTGATCAGTTTATAGTCAGTATTTCTGAAAAACATCCAACAAGCTGGCCCAAAGAATCAATGGTGAGCAAACTGTGATAGTCTCCCTGTTAACATCAAGTGGGAAAAAAAAAAAAACCACACACAGTTTCAGTAGACACTGGAAATCACAGGACTGAAAGCTGTGACAAACACAGATTTTTAGTTCCAAGACTTTACATGTTGAGAATAACACAAACATTCACCTAAAGAGACCACAGTTGTATATCCATAGTTTATACACACTATTAGCTTTGAAACCAAGATGACAGCAGCTTTCCTTTAGTATTATTAATACAGAGAATCATTAAAGAAATCAGAGGTCACACAGAGACTACATCCTTTCAGGAAACATGACTCCTTGTTATCATACTGCATGTTCAAAAATCTAACATGCTACTCTCTAGATTTCACTAACAAAAAAGAATTCACAGCAGTAACAGTTTTGCACCCATTTGCCTTGCTCTGCCTCTCACTTGTCTGGAAGGAGTTTGGGGAGTTGGGATGCACCTCTGCTCCTTACTTGTGGTGAGCACGGCATGGGTCACGCAGCCGGGCAGGCGCTCTGAGAAACATGCTGGAACTGGGTTTTAGCTCCCGCCAGCTCACAGCAGGGAAGGCAGAGCAATGTTACTGCCACTGCTAGAAACCTTCCCTGTAATTTCTGTGACTTAGTTCCTCAATTCTAATGCAAAAGGGATAGTGTGTATCCCATGGAAAAAAAAAAGCCTGAAGGTTAATTCAAAGCTGTAAAAGAGGTCTTTCTGATACTGTAACAGCAAGTTTTGAAATTACTATGATTTTTTCAGGGCTTTTGAAGCAGAGCACCTCACCAAAGTACATCTTGAGAGATGCAAGGAGCTGCTCCAGAGGAGAAAAACTAGTTCCTTATTCTCCTCTCGTTCTATTTTTTGTTGGTTTATTTTACACAATCTGATTTTGAGAAAAATGTTTAGGTTTTCATTACCACAGGAGGGCAGGAGCATGTAATGCTTGTGCCGATTTCTTCTTAGAGAGAGCAGAACAAACAGTGGGAGCTGGAACGCAGAAAGAGCCAAGTCAGAGACCCAGAACATGATGAAAATTCAGTCGTACCAGCAAAGTTAACTGCTTGTTAATGAAGGCGTATGCATCCCATCTGCTGGCTACAGAAGAGCTGGAATCATTTCAAAAACATTCCAAGACAGACATACCATCAAATACATGATGTGAATGTGTGATCCATGCGCAAAAGTTTACCCCGCTGTTTACAGCAGGACCAGACTACAGACACAGACACACACAGGCACCAAGGTTGCAGGGTATGAACCGTGTCCTTGTCACATGTTAACTGTCACTGCCCCTTGAGAATATAAATCCTTACAAGTGTAATTTGTTTATTCATTAATTCCGATTTCAGGAGAAAGTTCTGGCTTGCACCCAACATCTAATTGGTTCATCTCAGTTTAGAGCAAGGAGAAAAGACGATACTACAGTGAGAGCACGTAACCAAAACCTGGGTATCTGTTTGGGTATGACTTAGGGTTTCTCAAAAGAGCTGAATTGCAGAGACAGATTGAAAAGATAAGACAGGATACAGTTTAAATGCAAGGAATAATTACCAACTTTTATCTGAAGACTTCTTATGTGGAAGAGAGGAGAGAAGAGAGGGAAAACACTACTGTAAAAAAGTGTCTAATGATGACCTAAAACAGAGAAAATAAATTTACGGAAGACGTAATGGTGGGGGGGGAGGAATCCAGGTGGTTGTATTTATTACGTGTATTACAAGTCATGGCTATAATAATTAAACTTTTGTTTCCTCCCTAAGGAGGCCTGCCACGCACAATATGCTATCAAGAAAGCTGCCAAACAATTGTTTAAATATTCCAAAAAGCAACTATGTAGCCCACCATAAAAAACTAATCTGATGATCTGAAATCTGCCATCATCTGCACACTGTCAAAGTTCAAAAGAGTTACAGGGACTTGCTAGAACATTTGCTGCACAAAGATAAGTTCCCAGGTATCTTAATTATTGTTATTTAGTAACATAAATTTCCCTTTTCATGAAGAGAAGCAATCTAGAATTTTGAATTCAATATAGCTCATGTAACCACCAGTATTATAAAATGCACTTTGATAAGAAAAATTTTAGGTCTTGCAAGTACTGTGCAGTAGCCATTAGATTTTAAAACCTATTAGAAAAGTAACTGTCACAGATTAAGTACATTAACAAGAACATTTAAATTGAAGCTTCATTTAACTCATCCATCCCTTCGAGAAGAAAATTGTGCAAATCACTCCAGATTACGCACACTTTATAGGACTTTTCTTGGCTTTGAACCCTTTGATCATACAATCATTTCTCTACAAGAAATATTTCTAAAATCCATGTACTTGTCAGAAACAGCAAAACGTTTTTTCACAGCAAGTCCTTCCCATTTTGCAGATGGATTCTCTGGTAGCCCTGCACTTCCTCGTTTAGGGGTCACTTTTTTGCACTATTTCTTTTTATAAAGATCTATTTTTGACTGCTGTGGACTTTTGTTTACATATTAAGCCACCTGATGCCTCCAGGAGCCATATAGTTTGCTAGTGAAGTCATTATCTCTCAGTTACACATAGCGACCCCATGTAACTAAATGCTTCTAAACAGGACTTGGCATTTACAGCAAGCTGAAGAGGACTCCTCTCTGCGCGGTTATCCCTTCGAATCTAAGAAGCGCAGAGTTCTGCTTTTCTGTAGTGGCCGAGTCAAGGAAGAGGGGGAAGTGGAATATAAACCAGCACAAAATTCTACCATCACCATTTCAAAAATACAACAGTACATTCAAATGAAGAGAATAAGGATTACTCAATTCTGAACTCTTCCATGGCACAAAGCACTTTTCTCAGCACCTGGACTTGTACTGTATGTGTAGCTTTAGCCAGTTATCTACATATTTACTAGGACCTTCACTGCTGTGCTACACCACCTTTAAATTACAGTGACATACTGAATTATTCTCTTTTCTAAAAAAACCCAAAACATTGAAACAGTTAAAACAGTAAAAAAATATAATTTTGCTTTCAGTATTTTGACACAACATGAGCATCTCCTGCCATGACAATTATCAATAATCAATTAATGCTGCATATTGCAAAACAGTTTGTAACCTAATTTTTGAGCATTGAAATAAAATATAACATCAAGAATCCTTATACAGAAGACTGGACCTGCTACACTTATACAGGTTACCCCTTCTGCCAGTCACAGGAAAGAAGCCCCATACCAAAGACAGAAATCCCCTATTTGGAAAGATTTAGATGACTGGGACACAGGAAAGAGAAAGGAAAAGAGAAAAATCTGACTCCTCACAATCACTGCTGCATCTCGGCTACAAATAAATGTTAGGCCGTGGTGTTTTTGGCTGACAGTCAGGTATTTCTTCATAAAAGTAATAAATATGTTTATTTTTCTTCCCAGTCAACACAACATGTGAGAGCAATGGATCGTTCTGACTATTCAAACTGTCATGAAACACCTCTTCAGTTTCTGATGTAATACTAATTCCTAACCTACTAACCAAAAACACAGATACAAGTACAATAGGAAATACCAAAGAGGTTTTACCATATTCTTTGGGGTACTAAACCAATGTTATCTGTATTATCTAATGGATAATTAAAACCCAAGTACACATGGAATATAAATATACTACAGCTGAAGGTTCTGAGGTGTCAGGGTTTCAAGGTTATTTTTCTTCTTTCACTTAACATTATTTAACCTTGTATTTTCATGCTCATCACTGTAAATACTTATGCTAAACTTCTAGTAGATACAACACAAGATTTTGACAGGATAAGTGTTAAAAACACTATTATAGTAATATGCATGCTGTTTGCTGCAATTTGCACATGTAAGTGAATCATCAATTGTATAGAACTTCTAAGTAAAATTATGGTTTCTTGTTGTACTATCACTTTCTGTTTCAGAAAACTGTTTTCATAACTTTCCAACAACAGGGCTATTCACCATATCCTTAACCCAAACAACTACTACCACTTCAGTATCTATCTGCAAACAAGTGAAACAGTGACAAGCTACTAACACCCGATATATTAAAAATAATTTAAAAAAATTCTATTTGAACATACCTTTCTTGCTGCAGTTTCCACAAACTAAACCGTGTAAGAACAAACCCTAGGATTACAACTGATAAGCCAAAAAATATAAATAATGGTTTAATATATTACTCTCCCCAGAATTTGACACAATACATTGATAACAAGGCTGCAGCTACAAGAAATTAATTCAAATTTTTAAAAGACGGCATTCTATGATGAGTTCTTTAAGTTTCCATGCATCTACTAACCACTAAGAGTCAAGTAAGCGATACTAACCACTGTTCTGTTTGACAACTTTGTTAAGCAAACTTTTGACAGATAGGCAATGGCAATCTGCCACCAGTTCCCCCTAAGTGTCTGCTTTCAGTCACATCACTGTATCAACACTTCCAAAGGAAATTCAGGGTTCTTCTGGTAAAGTTAGCCATAAGTCACCAAATGTTTCAACACCAAAACAATGGTGGTACAGTGTTTTGCATTCCTTGTACATAAAATATTCCCACAAACACCTATAGGAATTCTGGAAATAAATACAAAACCAAGTTTCAGGCAAACATGCTTTACAATCCCAAATATAGTGAGTTTAGAAATAGTTGGTGAAAAACTGCTCAAGCTTTAATTTCTTTTTTCCTCCACGTGCCTGCATCAACCTGTGGGCTGAAAGGAGTGGGAGACTAGAACATGGCTAAGTTAAAATTGCACCTCATTGCAAACAGTCTTCACTATGTAATAAAGATGCACTTCAGGACCCCTCTCCAAAGCAATGCCAGCCACAAACAAGATCTGGGTAACCTATTTTAAAGCTTAGCAGTCAAAGCAGAGAGAGAGTGAACTGAGATGTGCTGCAATATTTATGCAGCCATTATAATGCAGATGCATAAGGTATTAGAAAGGCTATTTGCATTGGTGCACAGCCCCTTTAGTCCATGTACAATGCCAACAGAAAGAACAATTCAGATGCACGCATAACAAAAAGCCTCCAACCACAGGGGAGGCAGGTCCACTGAACCAGATACAACATCTACGGGATCAACAGGGCTCCATGGAAATACCGCCTGCTGGATCACTCCACACATTGCTCATACATCGAATATGAAGCATTTTAAGACACAAAAGCACACAGACGATTAGAATGGTGCAGGTTAAGAGCAAGCTACAACCAATTTACTGAGCACGCCGGTCGCATGTTTCTCAAGACACAGAACTGGGCTGGAGCAGAGCTCACCTCCTCAGGTCTGCCCCTCTCCCCAAAACGCCAACACCACGACGTAGAAAACTTTCAACCATGATAAAAAAAAATAATAACTGAAAAAACAGCTACATACTTTCCTGTGGCAAAAAAAAACCCCAAAACAAACAAACAACACACTCTCCAGCAGTTTTTATAACAGAAAGGAAAGCAAGTGTGCCTATTAGGATCCAATGTACATCCACGCTGAGAATACAGACTATGCTTTTGTAGAGAAGCTAAAGAGCAAGTACGTCCAAGTCTTTCCTATATTTTTTTTTTACATCTACACCTTACCAGTAAAAGTCTGCTAAAAGAACCGAATATATAGGCATGCCTGTTTAAGTTCTTTGACCATGCATCCTAGTATTTATCGAGACCAATTCACAGCCTCTTAGCGTATTCTTCCGCTAATCAGCACACCTACAATTTTAGGATAGGCTCTGTTCTCTCATTTATTTCTCTCACAGCAATACAGATAAAGTACTTCTTAAACTGCAACGACCTTAAAACAGTCTAAACTTAACTATATGGTATAAAATTATTTTTTTAAAAGACATTCTAAACAGTGCATAATTTCTGTACAAAATGCATCCATTACCTAAAGGTTAATGATGGGAAAATTCTTAGTAATTAAAATTCCCCTTTTATCTGGAGACCATTGTTTTCCCATGCTGAAAATGCCTTTATTGAACTCAATCTGGTGTCAGAGAATGCCCAGATTTAACAGTACATTACGTGTATTTCACAACACAGTCAAGCCGAAGCAATGCAGCAAAAAAACCCAAGCAAATTAAGGTCAATGGCTAATACTGCAAACATTACCTGTTTATGATACAACCTGTTACATTTCATCCCGGAACATTTTGTAACTTAGCGAGACTAGTGTATCAGACAGAGTAGACTATGCCAGCAGGTACAATTTTAATGGGAACAAGGGTTCTTTTTATCAGTATGTTCTAGTCACAACTGGTTATTTCATCTTCACTACTGTGTGCGTGTGAGACGGTCAGGGTGGACAAACCCACCAGAAACAAGAAAAAGAAATCTCCTCTGAACTGCAGTTGCAAGCAGCAAAAATAAATACAAGGTATTAGAACAACAGAGAAGAAAGCCGTGCTTCAATTAAAAGAGCATCCACAAAATAAATAAATAAACGATCCTCGAAGCTTTTTGGGTGGGAAATGCCAGTAACCAAGCTGAGCGAGAGGGCACGGCAGGCAGGACGCAGGTGCACTACCGGCCATGGGACAGGAGCTACCTTGCACCCAGGCAAAGCACAAAGCCACCCAAAACCTGCTCATTGAGGAGGGCTGGGGCAAGGTGAGCACCGGGGCTGAGGCATCCTGTGGGCTGTAGCAGGCAAAGGGAAGGGGTTAGCGCTGCCTTTCCCTTCCTCCACGCACACAAGTTTTCATCTTTCTTCAGACATGAAGGACAACCTGCTGCTAGAGAGAAAGGGCTCCTTTTTAGTACCCACACAGATTCTCCACAATGGTGTTTTGAAACATCTGAGATCTCTTAATGCAGTTTTATTTCCTTATTATCATACCAAACCTTCCTGAAAGAGAGCTCCTTTATTTGCAGGGCTCCTTCAGCTTCACCAAGAGGGGAATCACAAAATGCGATCCTTCTCATTCTTCATAAACAGAAGATATTTTATAGCCTTAATTTAATTAACACACATGAGAACCACATACACAAGCAAGCACATACATCCACCTGTTTCATGGGCGCTGTATACAGGTCAGGCTCACGCGGTGACAAGCCAGGACTGCCACATACACACCGCTTCTGCGGAAACATTCTTTTCTAGAAAGCCACGGCCAAGTAACAATCAATGCAAGGGTTTCCTAAAAGGCACACGCACAGAGATCATCCGAGCAATTAATTTCTGTACGTAGGCTAAGAGTGCAAGAAGACAGCTGGAGAAAATATTCGTCGTCTGAAGGAATCCTTTCAATCACAAAAAAAATTCCTGGAGGAGAATACACCCGTCAGTGCGATTTAAGTGTCAACATAACAAAGGAACGCCCCTCCCAGCACCTCCTGCCTTACAGATATGTCACGCTGGAAAGAAAAAACTAGACCGGGAAGAGCAGCTATTTGCAATCAGCACTGTTTACCGACCCTACCCTTGCCATCACCCCTAAGAAAAAATGCTGAGGATTGTTTAACATTTCTAGAAAGAGCAGAACAGAGGGACGTGGCAGAATACAGCATCCTCTTTGAGGATTCCTCAAAGGAAGGCTGTGGACACAAGGAAAGCTTTGTCTGGAATTACTTTTCGGTATTAAAAGATTAGATATAAAATCAGTTTTGTCTGATGTACACGTTTTGCCTTGCCACATGTACAGAAATCCTGATGGCTGGCAAACATTAGCCTAAATTAAAATTAATCCAGCTTCAAATTAGTAAAATAATCACCCATTTTTCTCATCCAGAGCAAAGAATAATTAAATAGAAAACCAAAAGTCAAATCCAAACCATTCAAGAGGAATTAAGCGGATAAGGGTGTTATAAAATTAAAATGTATGCACAACACTATAATAACAAATTCATGGGATTCAGTAAATCTTTCCCAAAAACCAGGCTAGGATTATATCAAGATCACCATGCAACATATGCCTGAAATATGGCTGTAAATAAATGTGACTTAATTTGACCACCACCTACTTTAAGCCCTTGATTTTATAAATAGAAGCATCTGAATAATGACTAGTGATTAAAAAACAAAAAAAGCAAATCACAGTTTAGAAGATAAGAAGGAAGAAACAAGCAGAAATTCAAGCAAGCCCACAAAATTAAGACCCTGAATGTAATTACTAGAACCATCTTAATTTCTATTTTGATAGTCAAACAAAATGCCAACCAAGCACTGCAGCAATGACAATACACACAATTACAACTCCTCGATCACCAGTATTCTGCCTCAAGAGTGACGGCCCGTGTGGAGAGCTGAGTAAAACATATGCTTCCATAGTCCCATCTCAAATATGAGAGTCAAAACCTCCTACTATTATTTCAATTCTTTGTAGTTGTTTTCTCCCACATTACAACATTTTATTCCATCTCTGGACCTGCTGCTAAATGAGCCGGTAAAGTCAAGCAGCAACAGAGTTTCACCAAACTTCAGTTTCACTGAATTTCTATACAGCTCACACCCAGTCCTTATTTTAGTCAACACACACGGCCGTTTACGTTCCATGAAGTTACTACAGTTTTTTAACCATTTCCTAGAGAAAAATACATACAACCCGATGAAAACGCCTTCTACAGTCACAGATAGATGCAGGAAGCTGTCACACCACTTTTTCTGCGACACCTCTCCGTTTTAAATACCGGGAAAATCACCTGGCTAGACAGGAAGGCGACGACTTCTGAAACGAGATTCTGCCTCTCCGGCTCCATCAGAGCTGCCACAATAAATACATCGGGTGAAACAGGAAAAGAGCCGCACGCCTATACGCGAGGGTGGGGGACAGCACTCCCTCCCTCGCTTACAGAGGAGCAGATGTAATCATTACCCTGAACGCCGGTAATAATTACCCGAGCGTCAGTGCCACTACACACGCGCCAAGTCTCTTAAATTTCTCTTTGCCAGCTCTCGGTACCGGGAGCTGAAAGGGACGAGAAGAGGTGAGGCTCTAAAAGGGAGCTTCCTCCTTTCTTTTTTGTTGTTGTTGTGGCA
>VWZY01013538.1:385788-397040 GCA_013399075.1 Chloroceryle aenea | reverse complement strand
GGAGAAACTTCTGTCCAGGTTTTCCTGAGGGCGGAGGACGGTCGTAGCTCTCTTCAGTTTTCAGCTGCAGCTCATGAAAGTATTACAAGAAATAGGAACTTTTCCCAACTGTTTGGAGTGATTGCCCCCCAAGACAGACAGAAGGAGAAACTGGAATTTAATGAGTTCATACGAACTCATTATTGCTCTTCTGGGTGCCAAACGTGCATCACACAGCTACCCTGCTCATGCTGCAGGTCACCTCTAGCTACTGAGGCATTACAGAAGAGATGGGCCAGGGAACTGCGACATTCCCACCTTTCCTTTTTCTACAAAACAGGGACCATCCCCAGTTGGCACCTACTATGACATCACACCAATGTGCTAGCTATTCTTCCTGTAGGAGAGATTGGAAACTTAAGTGGGACCAAGCTGCCCTTGCAAGGAGTACATGGAAGCCTCAATAAACAGCGGTAGCCATTCAGAAGGTGGCAAACATACCTCTGTATAGAGAAATGAGCATCTGTGATCAGCTGTCATTTGATTTTGGATGGGATTTAAAAGCAAGTTATTTGATGACTTGTTATATCAAATCTTTCAATATTTTGCTGAGAAAGGTTTAGCTTTTTAATGCTAAATTCTCAGGCAGTTGCAATCAGTTCCCTTTTCAAGCCTAGATGGATTCTGCACTGCAGTATTAGCTCAACTTTCTGAAACACATTACAGCTAGTGAGACTGCTAAGTCTCACTTCAGTACTTGTGGGTCTGGATTGATTCTACTGACTCACATTCAAAAGAAATAGCAGCCACCTCAGCGGAATCAAAACCATGAGTAAATTTGGGAGCCCTTTCCTACATCAGATAGTCAGATCTAAGTATCTGCAGTTTCCATCAGGTTTTTTAACAACTTTTGGCAGCCAGTGAGGCTAGTTTCAATGAAACAAAGCTATGGATATTCAATTCTCTGTTTTCTGACAGTGTATGATTCCTTTGTGTGATTCTTCGGCAAACCAGACAGTTCAATGCGCTTACATCCATTTTTTACTAATAAATGCGGGACAGCATTAAAAGCAGAATTGTCCTGAAAAGTTTGGAGTAATTTTTTTTTTCTCTTGTGTAGCTTATTTGAATGCACACAGATGTCTACAGGTAACTACATCTTCTATATTAAAGACCGTACTGTGTATTGACCACCATAGGGAGGATCTGAAGGTTTTGTTGCCTGTGTACTGTGCATTTACATTTCTCAGATTCTTTTGTGTGCAAAGTGCCACTGCCCAGCTGCTCCAGCATGAAAGAAGTATGTACACAAAGGATACATGCTATGTGTACTCTAGTTCTGTTACAGATTTTGCTTCTGTTTCTACTCATTTCACTTTCAAAAATACATTCTGAAATCTAGAAGTTACTTTATGCTTAAAAAAATTGGTTTGCTTTTTTCCTGACAAACCATAAAACTGAAAAGCTGATATAAAGCAGAGCAGAACAATTGTCACTAGACAAGGAACCAGCCAAGAAATTTACACTAATTTCACCCTCGGGCTGCAATTCCTTAAATAAGTCTGATGAGATTAAACGGATACTACAGTAATACTTGTGTCAGCAATCAGAACTAACAGACATATCTGCAGAGGCAGAATTCATACATGCAAGGTTTTGTTTTAATCTGCACAAATGGAGTAGTTAATTTTATACCCTCCTACTGGATGCTGGAGAACTCAGTCCCAACCCACTCCCAGCCTTCGGCAGCACTGTTTGTCCCCAAGTCTTCATTAAAACAGACATGGCCCAGTGTAGAAGGTGAATATAAGTCAAAATCCTTAGATTTATTAATTAAGAGTCTGTAGGATGAGGAGGCTATGCTGACAGGCCTGTATCTTGAACCTTGGGGTATTGCAGCCGAGTACCTCTCCTTAAACTAGACCCATAGACAGCAAGTCAGAGGTTCCTCAGTCTCTGTTGCCACAGAAAACCCACAGAACTCTTCGAGGCTCTTGAATTACTGCCATTCACACTGAAGCAAACAGAACAGAAAATAATGAGCATTTCATAACTTACACTCATACAGGGTTTGAATTAAGGTTTCACGGGCCTTGAGCATTGCCTGACTTTTAAACACTTGGCTTTACAACCTTCATTATGTTCCTTCAACACCTGTAGTATTTCCTGCATTCCTGAAAGGGACAACTCTTGGTGCAGGATCACACAGCATGATAGCACCTCCCTGGGCCATCAGTCCTGCTGATACCTTTGTATGTACAACATAGACCTCTGATTTCCCTTTTACTCAAAGAGAAAGAGCAACAGCAAATCGTTATCCTCCATCTAGACCAGCAGTGGAGAGGGATGAGTGTTGGAATTTAGATTATTCAGTGGATTCATAAGACCATTCCTAAGGCTATTCAGTATTTACTCAATTGTTTCAAGCATGTTTCTACAAAACAATGTGATTTATTAGGAGCTAGCTCTTACACAATTAACGAAAATAAAGCAATTAATTAGTTAAGCTTGCTTAAGCTGACCACAAAATCAATCTGACTACTTCAGAGTCTCTTTGACTTAATTCACACACCTCTGATATAATAACCCAAACCGACTTTTCTTAATGTAGTGGCTACCAGACTAATGAATTAACCCTTTCTCTCTTGGCCCTTTCATTACCTCCTTCCAACTGTAAAATTGTTGCCATCTATCTACAAGAAAGCCCCCTCCCCCCGGCAGGCAGCTGCTGCCGCCTCGTCCAAGGACACTCAGTTCTAGTCATTTCTGTACCGTGGGCTGGGGCAGACAGCACAAGAGGCAAATTCTTTGCTGTCTGAGCCAATGTGAAGCTGCAATTGTGCTCCCCTTCCAGCTCTGGAAGTCAGGATGTCCCAGCGAGCACAGCCCATTGCACCCCTTTCCACCCATGTTCACCTCTGCTCTGCCCTGCATGGGGCTGCCTCCTGCAGGTCTCCCCCAGTACTCCATTCCCTTCCCCTCTGCCTTTGCCTGACCTCTGCTTTCAGACTCTGATCACCTGTTCCCTCCCCAGGTGGTGTCTCCTTTCCTAACCTCAAACAGGGCCTCCAACTTCAGCTCCCAGTGTCAGAGACTAGTTCAGTCTCCAGCAGAGTTCTCCATCTCGCTGCCCATTCCCCTAAATTTCCCACTTATTCCTTCTGTCTCTTTGCACCAGCAAAATAAATTCTGATGCGTCTTCTGTCCCTTTACTGCTTCCAGTTCCTTGCCATTCAGACTTAGTATAAAATTCCCAGTTTAACTTTGTGAATCTCAATATACTTCTATTACATCTCAAACTTCCAAATTCCAAGCCCTAGATTTTACCTTTTTCTCATCTACACATCAGTCTACCCAGACCTTCCTACCCTATCCTATTCCTTCTCCTTCTTCTTATCAGAAATTTGTCTTCGGTCCCTTTGCCAAGGGTTGCAACAGGTTTAGTTGTTTCAGAAAAAATATGCTTTGAAGGCTGATGGCACAACAAAGCCTATTTCATTTTGTGAGCATCATACCGATCACAAGAATAGTGTATGCCCTTGTCATTGCTTTTCTATCTTACCCTTGAACATCACCTTGGCTCCACTGCATTTATCTTGAGTATACAAAAACTGGAAAGGCTGGAAGAGTTCACACAACTCAGGACATGAAGGGGAGAGAGGAAGGGCAGTAGGCACAGAAACTGTGCCTGGAGGATGCACGTAGACATTCAGAGCCTTCATCAATGTCTGGAAGCTACTACTCCAGTGGAGGGGCTGACAAGATCTATCACACTGAAAAGAGAAACGACCCCACCAGAGTGAAAGCTTCTGCTTGGTGCAAGGTGCTGTTGTAATACAAAGAAGGATTCAGAGAAAAGGAACCTCAAAGTGTGGTTTTCCATTGAAGGACTACAGTATGGCAGGATGTTGCTATTTTTACTTTCCCTTTTATGTGTTCAGAGTTAGGACTGCTTCTTTGAGTGACAAGAATTTAATTTTGCTTTTTCCCCCAGTTTGTTCCACAAACCAAAGCAACTGTATGATAAAAGGACAGAGTTTGATTAAGGTACCTATGTTCTCAAAACCAAGCAGCATCATTTACAGTTGAAAAATTATCATGTAAAAAAACCAATCCTGGTCTTGCCAGCTTCAACTTTCAAACACATTAGCCACCTATTTATGCCTGTCAAGCTGTTAGCAATTTTTTCAACAGAGTTCCTAGGGCTTACAGGAGCTCTTCCAGGTGGAAAGACAGAACACACCAACGCTGAAACAGCACATCCAGAATGCCAAGCATAGAAATATTTTTCTCTTATTTACTTGTATACACACAAACTTGTTTCAAGTATGCACTGTGTCCTTATTGCCCCAGGGGCAGCAGTTTTCTTTAATTTATTTAGTGCAAGGGAAAACTGTAAATCCAGCAGGCTATCAAGCAAGCTAATCTTCAATTGTGCAAATAGAGAGTCAACCAGTTCTAACTATTTATCTTTCAAAGTCAAGACTAAAAACAACAGAAACAAGCAAGAGCTTTTTCATTCACAACAGACGATAAACTATTTTTTCAGTGTAGATATTCTAGACAGGATAGTATCAGATGTTAGAAAGTCCTACTTTTCTCTGCAGTGAAAGACAAGGCAAATTAAAGGCTTCAGTTGAAAGGGGAGAAAGGCTGGAATAAAAAATTCAGTTAAACTGAAACAGATGCTAGTTATTCCAGCTCTAGTCAGGCCGTTCCTGAAGAAATCAACCTTTCTTGACTTCATTTAATTCTGCTGGTACTTGCAATCCATTTCTGACATCCCAGGGTAACTCAAAAGGACAAAGCAAGATCCAACAGGACATTTGGGACATTCTCTGCTCTGGTGGACAAGCATCTCTTAGCTTGAGTCTGCAGCACCTGAATTTCAGTAGGCAGTGTGCCTACCAAGGACTAAACATGTCCAGGACTAGCATAACTCCCACAACTAAGGGGCAAGAGGGGATGGGTATTCACAAAAGCTAGTTTCAACCTACAGAGGTTAAGCTTTCTTGGTAGTCAGTGAGATAAGCTCTCTGAATCATATTCTGAAGAAATCACTTTTTCCATTGACCTCATGCAGACCCTGGGGAATTGAACTTTCCAAGGGAAAAGCCACTTCCTCCCCAGGAAAGTGCATTCAAGCCTAAGTGGCCATGGGTTCACCAGCTTTTTGCATGCCCCACATTGCTGTTAGACTCCAGTGCTGCGTGAGCACTGTAGATCTGCGTGCCTGCAGGTGGTACATGGCATCTCCTCCCATTGTACCTGTTTCTCTTGGCTCTCATGTCAACCTTCTAAAACTGGCTGGCACCAGTGGAGTGGCTTAGATTTCATTTACACTGCATGTCATTTCATGCCTTCAAAGGTCAATGAAGATTATTAGTACCAGGCTGACTGGTATGGCACGGTATGCAGGAATAAGAGTGTAGCCCAGGTTTTTCTCTGCTGAACTTCATACAAGGGCATATCCTGCCTGCACACCGCATAAAGGAGGGAGCAGGCTTCCACTTCCCCATTGTCCTCTCTGATCTTGCAGTCCTTAACAAACACAACATGGTAGCAGTGTAGTCTGTCCTTCAAAGAGAGAGCCTGAAGACAACTGGTTCTGTATTGTTATCATTTTTAGCTGATAAAGGTGTGAAGCCGAAGGATGGAGGCTCCCACATTAGCCAAGAAAGGGGAAAGGTCTCTGGGAGTGGTAGCTCCAGGAAGGCAGAACAATTTTATTACAAGTTTTTTTAAGATTACTGTAAACAACTCAACGGTGTCCTAAAAGTGACTGGGAGTGGCAGCACATCCATGCTGAGCTGTGTAAAAAAGCCAGCTGCCCCATGCCCAGGCAAGTATCCTTGCCAGCTGGTTAACCAAGGCCACAATCAGAAGCCGTTTTACTGGGGATTACAGCTTGTCACTGCTGCAGACTCCACTGTCTGAAATATGAAGACCATGAAGATGAAGATCAGCTGAATAGGAGAGTCCCCAGGAAAACAAACAAGAAAACAACCCAGACTCATTCACATTCTCACAAAATAAATAAAATAAATAAACACAGACCCACAACATTTTAAAGTAATTTGGGAAGGAAATATTGAGTTGGAATAAAATATTTCCCTGTTGGTCTTAATAGCTGCAGCTCTGCTATCTGTTTCCTCTCCCTTTTCCAGACTGTCAGCAGGGATTGAGTGTTCTCCTGGAGCCAGGGATGGATTTCCTGAATGGTGACAAATAGCACTAAAGCCTGAAGTCAATTCCAGAGTGAAATAATTATATTAATTGCTCTTTCCTGCAGGAAAGAGATGGGTGAAAAATAAAACAAATCATAAGATAGTATGAAATGAGTAACCTTACAGCTGAGTTATGGGAAGCAATAAGAGCAACCCCAAAAACGTTTCTGTTGCAGCCAAGGAGCCAGACATTATAGGGAGTACACCTGTAAAAGAAAATTACAGTTGAGAATTTCTCAAAAAAGCTCTGAAAACTAGATCATTAGGGTGTGGAATGAGCTTCAAAAGGACTGCCCAGAGCCGTGAAAACTAGGGCAGAGCAAGTATGACCAACCCTAATATTTTTTATTATTGTGGTAGTGCGCAGGAGTCTTGATCTTGTGTGCAGGGTGCTGTACAAAAAGAGTGTTCTGATTCAGAGACTGAAAGCTAAATGTTTAAGACCAGAAAAATAACGCACATTTGTCACAGACACAGGGAGTATGAGGAAAGAAAAGCACTCAGCCTGCTGCCAAGTTTTTTTATAGGCCATACAGACAAGGAAAGCATTGGAGAGAGCTCTGAAATACTATTTTTTCAGCACACATTAATAAGGTTTGATTGCAAGGCTGGGAGGAAGCAGAGCAATGTTTGAAATGGTAAGCAAGTAGGCAGTGGAACTGGTCATCACAAGCTGATCTCAGGAAAGAGCTGATATCCCGGTAATACTCTGAAACAGATGAACAGGGATGGGCTAGGGAAAGACCAGTCTTTTAAGAGGCAGGCGTTTGAAAAAAGAGAATCAGCAGGAGAAAAAGAGAATCAGTAGAAGGAAAAGAAAGAAGCGACACAGAGCGACAAGCTAAGAACAGTCCTGCATTGTGAGGACAAGGGCTTGGTTATTCAAGAGTTTTCTTTCCCTCTCTTGTTTCTCAGGGGGAGGAGCAGTGTTTCAAGGGAGAATAATACAATCGTTTGCCTGTGTTAAGAGATTTATGGTCTGACTTTACCATGTGTTAAAATATTGATTCTCTTTCTAACATATGCTTTAGATACTGACATTATTTTTTCTATACAGAAAACTGACTTCTGCACACAAAAGCTGTGACTTCATAGTAGGATCCAGCAATGCTGGGTAAATACAAAGTGATGTAACTGAAGCACAAGTCTCACATTTTTTCCACTCAATTAAACAAAGATAGCAAGAGAGACACTGAGCAGCAAGTGTCAATGCAGAGCTGGAATAATTAAACAATAATATGACAGACGGAGCATTTATGGGCAATTAAAGCATGCCTCTGCTGGCACCTAAGGCACAAGGCCAAAGACTTAAGTGATTCAAACCACACAAGTAGAGTAGTAACCTCCTAGAAATGCCAGTTTAGAGCATCTGGGTTGGAAGCCCAGGATGACTTAAACATAGCAGTAAGACAAGGAGCTGGGTTTCCACATTTACCGAGCGTTACTGCTCAAGATCAAGCAGGAAGAGGAGCTTGTCAGAAAGCTGTTTCTGTGTCCCTTGGATAATACATATCCAAGCACTTTTACACATCTATCATTGAAACAAATCTTCACACTGAATAAGGACGTCTCCTTCTTGCCTTATGCATACAGCTTGAGGACACCACAGCATCAAACGACAGATTTAAAATAAGTATATTCAGAAAGCTCATCTAAAAGAAATCATTCATCTGTCGTATCCCCTCCCAAAAACAAGGACTGGGTTAAACACCAAGCTGAGCTTCAGGCTCTGCAGGCATTTGTGATTCCCTCAGGCTTTCTGTTCCCTGCCTTACCCCACCCAGTAAACCCCAAACCACCTTCCTCCTCCTCCTCCCTCTGAAGAAGACAGGCTTTGTATTCCATGGTACCACTCAGCAGCTTAAGGGGACAATTGCATGAAATCGGCACGTGTATTTTTGAAAGCATTGGTATGCATTATTCAACACATGTCACAGTCATGCTGGTACACTACATTTCTGACCTCATCAGCACATATAGAGGTTAAACAAGCTCTAGATTTTTTAAAAGATGAAAAGAGAGAGAGATCTGTCTAGAAGGTAAACACAGATCAACTGTTGTTAAAAGCTTCTTAAACTGTCAGCAAAGCATTTACTTAAACTCAGGACAGAAAATCTCCTTCGAGATGGGTGATTCTCATGAAAGTGGCTTTAAACACTCCATGTCTAGAGCTACATGATTACACAGGACTCAATCAGATTTCTGCTTTTAAAGCAAGAACTTGATTCCAGACTTTCTGGTCATATGGAAAAAATGGAAAACATGAACTTGAAAGTCTCAAAAAGCCAATTGAATATAAAAAGCATTTTAAATGTATAAAGACAAAAACCAAGCCTCATAAACAAATGGGACTGGCAACATTGCTTCACCTTAATGGTTTTTTTCTTCTACTTAGTAGGAGATGTTTCTCAAGACTTAAAATAAGTGTTGTTTTGTATCTGCAGGGCTTTCTGCAAGCGGCTGCTACATTACGAAACTCTGGATTCCAGCAATGCACATCTCTGCACTCAGAGTATCTGGGAAGAGGAGGAAGAAAACAAGCTTATCATTTATGAAATTATTGCTGGTTTTGTGGTCGTGAGGCTTTCTGCAGTGTACAAGAATAACTCATGACATCAGTAAAATAAGGATATGCAACCTAGAGCACATTGTCCTCTCCATGGATACCACTCTCACACTCTGTCAAAAAAGATCGGTTTTTATCTGAAGGTCAAGTCTCAGGGCTTTAGGAAGCTGCACGCCATGCAGACACAACTTGAGACCTCAGCATCATTATGCTGTGTACAAGGATGGTCTTGTTCCAACTTCTCCTGATACATGGGATGGCACTAAGACAATGCACTGACTAAGCACAGCCCCACTGCAAGTGCATGGTGCTTTTTCCAGGCTGAAGGGTTTTGGCAAACTATTTCAGCTTTCTCGCTATTTCTGGCAACTGGAAAGGCCCATGAGAGAAATGAGTGTATTCTCAAGCACATGTCAACCCCAGAGGCAGAAAATAGCAAAAAATGGGATATATCTATGCTTTCTGTAGCAGAAAAGATCATGTCACTCATCTGTAATTGGAAAAGTCACATCTTCTCCTGTTCTTCCAACACAACAAATGGAATTGGGTCCTCTATGCCATGCTTTCACCTCCTCACAACTAACACCACCAGCTTTACTCGAAGCTAAACCCATTCCAGTTTTATGCCACTTTTGAAAGTACGGTATTAAGCTGCAGACAAAGCCCATCATCTCTCCTCTCTCTCATCCAGTCCTTCCAGTCCCAAAGGTGATAAATGAGGGTTTTGCACAACAAAAAGAGATGTCTTAATAGCAAACTTACTAGAGACTGTTGAAAACAATCTCCACAATCACGCCTGTCCCAATACTATCAGCTTTCAAGACAGGCTGCCAAGTTGGCATTTGACTAGCTAAGAAAATGGATTTAGCACACGATGCCAGATTCCACTTCTCAGTCACTAAAATGCTCGAGTAACAAACTGAGTTGACCATTGTTTCTTATCACCAAGCAAACAAATCCCGTTGGCAGGAAAACTGCATTTGGGAAATGATTCCCTACATGACTGCAATGAGCTCTGGTTGCTATAAATGCCAGTCCTTGCATAATGCTGGACTCCAGGTGGTTGTCGACACTGTGAAGGAGACTGTCAAAAAGCCTAGCCTGACATTAGATTTCAGTGTCTTGCTTTCAGTTCATCTCCTGTTGCTCTGTAGGCCATGCTCATTACCACAGAAATAACATAACTGAAAATCTTGCACTGTGAAACCAAATAACTGTCTGTCTTTTACACTTATTTTTAGCCATAGCTAACGTGCTGGATCAGTTTTTTAAAAACAAACAATAACTGCTAAATTGCTGATCTGCAAATTGCACATACTCTTTAAAATGCCCTGGTCTACAAACCAGGTCTTCATAAATCAGTCCCTAGTCCTTTCCCTTCCAGTCACTACAAAATACTAAATGGCACGTGCACTAGCACACCAAAGATCTTTTCCCACTGAAATCAGCAGGAATGCTTCTGTGCACTTCAAAGGGTAGAGAAGGACGTCCCAGGCAAGCACGTCCATTTTATAGCCTCCTCAATACCATCCTTATGACCTGAAAGTAGAATATGTGAATCACAACAAAACAGGCCCGGTTGTGTGCTGCCCGGACCAAACCAGAAGTGTTGTCTTTGGCTAGCTCCACAAAAGACAGGAAGTAGGAGACCCACTCTCACTCTCGGCAGGTTCTCTGCTGGCCTCCAACCCAACAAGCAGGCAAGACTTCAAGTGAGGTGGAAGCAGGCTACCTGAGGGACTGTCGGTTTCCTACTTTAGGTTGCCTTAGAGGAAAAAGGAAATAGTTCTGGAACAATGCAGGCAGAGGCTTTAAATAACTATCAGAGAGGTGCTGTTTACGGGAAGTTTTATTACAGGTCTCCCGGTAAACCTAAGCACTGGATCCCATAGCTGACTGGTTCACAGTGTGGTGTCTTAGCTAAGCAGAGTGAAGCATGCAGTCAGCTGCAACAAAGCAGAACGGAAAAGAATTAGCAAATATAATTTTCTCTCATTTTATTCAACCACGGCCAGTCCCTGCGCAGTGGCAAGAAGCAAACTCTCAATCTCAGAACAATTAAAGGAACTGTCACCGCCTGCCGAGGCTTGGTTAGCAGGATTTCAAGCCTTAACTGTCAATCCCGAAGAAAAGGCCAAGGCAGACAATGTCTACTCATTAGTACAATCTAAAATTACAGCGCATCCTGGAATTGGAGCGGTAGACACAGGGAGAATCAGGTGGATCCTTCTCCACCGATCCCAGGTCACACCACGGCTTCGTGGCTGGGGATTACCAGGGGAACCTGCTACAAGCAGCAAACACTCCTCCAAAACTCGAACCTGTTGGGGAAGGGGGGGGAAATCTCAGGTGCACTGGCTCATCAGGTTTGGCGACATTTAAGCCTTCAGCATTTAGAAAGACACCGGCTTTTACTACCGTTTACATTTTAAACAGTAGCATGATTCACATCGCCAATCCCGAGGCGCTGCTGCCTGAAA
>VWZY01013538.1:368399-385144 GCA_013399075.1 Chloroceryle aenea | reverse complement strand
AGCCCCCTTGCACCGTCTAGTTAGGGCTGCTGACCCGACGCGCTCTTCCAGCAGTGCGGTGCCTGTCTTCCGGAGCACAGCCTGTTCCCGTCGTTTCTCAACACCTGAAGTCTTGACATTAAACTGAAAAACCGTAAGGGAGGAGGAAGGATCCAGTCTGCCACTGTCAGTCTGCCCTAGATCCATCTTGTTCTTGACAAGGGGCCTGGCAGAGCTGCACTGCACAGACTGCATCTCTGCCAGCCTGGATGCTCCTACGCTACTCGCTTGTTTTCATAAACACATTTGGTAGGTACTTGCCTTGAGTTAATTACTCAGGGCTCTTCTGCAGATTGTAATGCAAAAGGGCAGTGTTGAGATGTAGGCTTAGCTGAACACACTTCAAAACATCTGAACACAGTTAAATTCCTTCTGTTTAAAAAAAAAAAAAGGCAGAAAGGAGAGCTTCACAAAAAAATACTTTTACTGTTTTAGCAGAACTTTTCACTTTTCCAGTTACATAGAAAAAAGAGTTTGGTACATGGGAGGTAAAACAAACCAGTGTTCTCCCCTGGAACATGTGAACTAATTTTATGACCCAATGCCATTTTCTTGGGCTCTTTTAAAACAGAAACAGCTATTTTTCTTCCCAAAGCACAGTATTTCTTCAGCAGCAATGGAAATGGGATCACAGCAGCTTAACTTGACCCTTCTATAAAGCTTTGCATAAACCAGTGATTTTATGATGACAACACTGTCCTTGAAAGAAAGAGTTGGCAGTCAGACATCGATACAAACATGGAATGATTAGGTCAAACATATGGCACTTAAAAAGATAGCTTATTTGAAGGCACCACCGCAGCAGAGTGGCCAGTTGTTCTACTATATGCCCAAAGATGTCTTTTTCAGAAATTTATAAAACTATCAAAAAAAATATTTGTACCCAAAACATGTGCTTTTAAAAAAATATGAACTGTGCTAAGCAACTCTTAAAATTTTGGTATATTATATATGCATATACATATACATGCACACACACACACACCAAAAAAGCATGTGTGTTTGTGTGTGTATATATATATAAAACTACCTATTTTCCCTTTAAACTTTTTAAGGCTTCCGGAGTTGGTTCTCACATTCAGTAGCTTTCTAGCTTAAGACGACCTCCGTCTCCTTCACTCACAAAACGCTTTCTGCCCCTGCAAGAAAGTAGAAAGTATCTTTTCAGTAATTGAAAGTAGCATCGCTCGAGTTTTATCACTGAGAACAATCATGTCTTGGTCTAAGGCACTGCATATTCAGCAAGATAAGCCCACATTCCTGATCACTTAAAACCCATCCAAATCTTACAGCTCTGTTTATTTGTAAGAAGCTTTTCAGAATTTGCATTGTCAAGTGCTTTCCACTTTGCTCACTTTTTAATATTCACACTTGCAAAAGATGCTAGTTTGAAAGCCTAGAAATGGTGGGTTTCTACCCAAAACTTAAGTGCCTAAGTCAAAAATGCCTCTCAACATATTAATGGTAACTAAAGTATAATCAAGCTTTTCTTGCAGTGATGACTTTCAATCCTCCCACCCCAAAAACCTGCAAAACATTTGATACCAAGATACACAGAAACTCAATTTTAAGTCTAAAGCCTGTAAATGGAGGCTGATTTTGACAAAGACGCTAACATTTCAAAATCCAGATTTATCACAAGCTGTCAAGATGGTTTAAGAGGCCTAAAAAAAACCCCAAGGTTGACAAGATCTGTCTCACAAATAGCATTCCTGATGTATAAAATGGCAAATAATAGTTTTAACGATGTATTTAAAAATGTATATGTATTCCTCACAGGAAATTAAACTTATTAATTGTATTGTGGCCAGTAAGGAAAGAACATAATACAACAGCTACAGTTCAATCAGCATTATTTATGCTATAATGAGTAAACAGTAACAAACCAAAAGCACTACACAAAACACATGACAGACCTAAGAAGGGGTCAGGTGCATAGACCTTACTCCACCTAAGTGTCCAAATTCCTTTTGATATAAATATGAGAATTGGTTGTCTTGTCCTAGAACTCGTCACGCTGTTTGCTATGTTTAAACCAGTTTTTAAGCAATTATTCCCCCCAGACTCACACTGGAGCTGATAGTTTTCCACTGTCACCTACATGGACGATTGTGATGTCTAAATCTTCAATCTCAGTACTGCACTGATGTGTACCAAGTGATTCAGAAAAAACAAGGAGAGACAGGCCTTCAAACCCTGGAGAGCACAGGGGCTTGTCTGCCAGGGTCTCCACACGGGCTTACTTTCCTCAAGTATTTATCCCAGGCTCCACAAACCAGGCTTCACATGAGTGCAGCTTCTTAAACTTTCTACCAGTCCAACCCTCTTTTTCTCCATCCTCCATAGTTTCCATTCCAATCTGTAGTACTTTGGTCCTAAGATCCTGCGTTCTGTTTCCTACCATGGGGACAAAAAGCAGTGCCTTCACCTATCTACAATCAAAAAGGTACCTTGAAGGACAGATGTCTCTCAGTGGTTTAGAGATTATTCCAGCCTGAAAGCATTCCTCCACAAACCGCTCAAGCACAGAATAGGAGTGTGGCACATCCAGGTTAATATCTGGGATTTCACGGTAAACTCGTTCATAGCCCTGCAATTTAAGAATTCAAACAATGATCTGGTTAGTCTATGACTTCACTGCCATTTTTTAAAATAACCTTTTTCACTCAGAGAATTTTTATTTTTCAATATAGTTTCATGTGTACTATGGACAGTTTCAACAAACCTGAAGCAGAGCAGCTGCAAGTCAGTGGAAAATCAAGGTATAATACCAGCTAATGCCACAGTATTACACAACTGCATAAACACACCAGCTGAATTTTTAAGTTCTTTAGAAGCCGGAAGTCCAGACAGTACAGAATGTGTATGTTAGCCTGGCTGCTATCATATAGGTAGTAACACAAGGAAGAAAAATTATTTTTTCTTCCATGTAAATGAATAAAAAGTGGTCACAAATCTCCACCGCAACAGTTTATGCAGTAAGGGAAACACGAGTGACAACTGACAACTAGAGATGACATCTTCACTTCCCACCAGCAGTATGGCTGGGTAAATTTTGACACAAGTCTTGTGTGGTACCTAGTTTGCCCTGGGACAGGACAGCTGTCCTATATGCACATCTAGAAGCAAAACCATGGATGATTCCAGCTGTCTAAATAGTAGCTGTTCTAACTATCACATGTACTTAAGTCGGTCTTTATTACAATTATGAAGAACTAGTGGATAAAAGAAAAATTAAGAAAAATGAAGCTACGTTGCAGCATTTTAACCACTCAATAGCAGAAAAGCAACTAGAAAACTTTGACTGAAGATTAAAATATTCTGTACCTCACAGTTCTATAAAGAACTACTGCTCAGAATTGCTTGTAGTACTTCCAGCAGAGGACAAGTATTGTACATTGATAGACACGACAGATTATTGTACGGGATACAGAACCAACACGGAGAATTTAAATTAAAAATAAAAGCAGTCATCAACAGACTACAAATAGCACTTAAAAGAAAGTGGAAACTATGCACATTTTGGAAGACCTTATGCAAAATTCTCTAAATGCCACACTTACTCTTTTCATTTGGTCCATAGTAATGACAGAAGACCTCCAGAGAGATTTCAGCAAATCCAGTATCATTTTAAAGGTCTTTTCTCCAGTTGATTCCAAAACCATCACAACAGCCTAAAACAAATCACACAAATCTTTTAACTAAGAGAGGAAACATTGGCTCAAGTGCATGTTTTGTAAGTACATGGGCAGTAAAAGGAATGAATGCATTATTATGCACCTTCTAGGGAGACCTCTGCATTTGTTACACCCACTCACAATTTCAGTATATTATTATTATTATTCAAAATTAAGAATTGATGAGAAGTTATTTGGATAAATTTAAAAGGAAGACCAGAAAGGACTAGACAGAGTGAAAAGCCCTTCCTTTTTGGTTCAGGTTTGAGAGATACACAATCCAGTGGTTGCTGCAGTACAGATTGCAATTAATTTTTTATCTATGATTATTTACTATCTGTGATTTTAGAAGTTTAAAATCTACAATTCTTCACAACTCACATCAGCTAAAAGGACGCTGCTTCTCTATCATGTACAGATTTTCTAAAGCAGTCAATCTACTGAAAAGAAAATTCTGTAGATTGTGGGTGTTCAGCTTTACTGGTAAACAACCATTTCTCAATTTGGCAGATAGAGGAGTAAAAATGGGAACAGTCTCCCAGATACGGCAAAGATCTTTCTCTTATATAGTCTGTTTCTGAAACATCTCAGAGCCTTTACAAATGTACAATTGACAAAACTCTATAACTTAAAAACAGAATACCCAGAAATGTGAATCTAAAAGGAAATAAACACCAAAGCAAAGCATGGCTTTTTGCTGCAATTCCTCGGCAGAAAAACTGAGCTGCTCTTTTTCAGGAATCTGCCATCATCTGAATTAAGATATTTACTCAATGAACAAAAATTAATTCTGGATCTTCCCAGAGTTAGCAGCAGCTTAACTGTTGTACAACGTGCACACAAACCATTAACAATATATCAAACAATGTGGTTATTCAAATAACATCAGAACTTGCAACCTGAGCTCCAGATTCCAGTTAGCTTATTTGAATGCCCACATCAAAACTAAACCAAAGCTGTTGGTATTGCTGACAATTACTAAAGGGACTTTGATTTCTCCTTACTTCATATACAAGTTCATGGTGAAAATGGGGTACTTCCAGTTCCTGAAGGCAACGCTCAGCTTCCAGCACATCTCCAGAAAGCAAATACTCTTTCAGCAACATATCAATCTATTGAATTAAAAAAAAAAAAAGGCAACAAAAAACAAACAAGCAAACAAACAAAAACAAATAACAAAAAGCCCTACACTAATTAGAGATAAAAATTTAAAAACTGTCAACTGTAATCTGCGATGAACCCTGCAGCAAGTTAGTTCTTTAAACTTGCTGGTAGTGTTTTTATAAATGTGATTTGATTGAGATATTACCAGCAACCTGGAACACAGTGTAAGCCAAATACCTACCCATAACATTAATGCAGGCGTACAAGCCCCCAAAACATTGCTTTATAAGATGTGTATCAGCATAAAAGGCTAATATGGGTGTGATTAAGTTTATCTTCTCCCCTGATCTCCCACTCCTATCATCTGTTATGCTCACAACTTGGAAATTATAACATGACCTTTTCCTTTAAACCTGCCTACTTCTAACATGGATCTCTAAACATTCCTGTTTCTTCCACTTCACTACTGTGTTTTTAATCAGTAATGCCAAATTGTAATAATAGTTTATCTAGTTTAGCCAGTTTCATCTTGGCTCTTCTAATTAGTTCACCATTTTATGCTGTAAGCTTTTAAAAAGCTAAGAACTTAAAAGTTTTGCTTAAAGCAAAAATATATACTTGCAGTACAGAATATGTACTAGCATGTTCCCACCACTGACAAATACTACAAAAATCAACAAAACAATCTACTTCAGTTTTTAGAAATTACTTTGTATAAATAAATTTAAAAAGCCAAAACACTCAAGACATCATTTTGCTACAGGATGTAGCTCTTTGCTCCATCCCAAGCAAGATAAGCTTAGATGAACAGTAAAGTCTAGAGAGAAGAGCACTGCATGAGTCAGCTACCTCTTTAACAAGGTGTTTCACAGACTGCTGGCCACCTCCTGAGCCCCACACGTTGTCTATGCGCTTTCCACCCTTTGTCACACTCAGCAACACCGTAGCTCGGTCCAGTGCAGCTCTAGAAAGCAAAGTCGGTATTTTAAAAAGTTACTACAAAACTTCATTGAAAGGCATCTCTAGCTTCCCCCACTGCCATTCCTCTCTGGTCAAAGCAGCCAGATCCCTGGGAAAAGGCCATAGTTAGCAACTCCTTGGAGACATTTGGATCAAGAAGCCAGCAAGCTAGCTCCCTACATTCTTTCTACCACCTTCACACTTTGGCTAATACCACGCTAAGGACAGGTAACAATCCTGTCATGGTAGCACATCTGCATCATCAATGCAGAGCTTTAGCCAGCCTCACAAGAAAGAACTTTAATAGTTTCTTATACAGAGAGGAATTGCATCTGGGCTCCTCCAAGAATGCAGCTTGGCATGCTGATCTCAAACATGAGAGGCTTCCACACAGTGGAACAGCTTTTCTACTGAAATATTTTCTGTTTGGGTCTAAATAATTCTAACACCTTGAGAATTTAAGCCCAAGCAGCATTTAAGGATTCAAAGAGTACCTGCAGAAAGATGGTGTGAACTAGGGAAGATTGCCAGTTCTTGGAAGAAAAGAATGAAAAAGGAAGTAAGGTTGGAAAAAAAAATAATTTCTCATATCCATTTAAGCAGCATCAAGATAAAGAAGGAGTGATTATCCCAATCCTCATACAGTGTGCTAGCAAATAACTGAGATTTAACAAGGAGAGAAGGCTGGCCAAGAAATAGCAAAGGAAGCAAAGCATTCCAGATGTTCAGCGTGCAGGCTGCAATCCTTCAAAACACAAGAGACACTTCTATAACTTCAGTTTTCACAGTTGGAACCCTCAAGTTAGGCAACTACGCATTTCACTTCCTTCTCAAATATAGACTTGGGATATAACACCCAACTGTCATCATTACAAATGGAGCTTTTAGAAGCTGCAAGATTTTTAGCACCTCCATATCAAGCCTGAATGCATTTGGGGGGGAAATCGTACAACATGGCTAGTTATTAAAATGATTCTGTTTGTCACAGATTTCTCCTTGAAACTTCTCACCCTGACATGGAAAGCAATTATACTTCTTGATGAATAAAGCATTCTAGAGAAACTCTGGGAAAGTACTGCATGAGCTCCAAACCTTTATAAGGCAAAACAGTTAAATCCCTTGTGTATTTCACAGCGTACTTAGAGCAGCTGTCCTGATGCTATATTTACTCAGTAATCACATTAAAGCTTTAGAAAAAGACAAAACCTTCTATAATCACTTCTTGTTTCAGCTCTTTTTTTTTTTTCCCCACCCTCAAACATAAGCTGCGCAATGACACTGACAAACTGAACTCAAATGTATCAATACATTTTTCAGGTCCTTGCAGCATTTCTTCTGACACCAGTCATTTTGGATTTTGTTGTTGTTGCAGGATTTGTGGCTTTCTTTTTCTATCATTTTCAATAATAATAATAAAAAAGTTATAGAGAACCATGTTATTTATCCTAAAGTTCTAAATTTATTATCTTTGGCATCTAGAACAGAAAAATGTAGCTATATAGAAAAAAAGAGGGAAGTTACCGAGCTTGGACGCAATCCACAGTGCCTTTGTAGCTGTCTATGTAGGTACTGCTTAGAATCCCATCTCCAACAGCTCTAGCAATAAACTGGCCCACCAGCTGCAACAAAACAGAAGCACTTTTAATTAAATGTCAAATTACAAAGTAGTTCTAAGTAGACTATTATAATGTGCTTGGCTTTCAGATTTTATTTAAATAAGCTATCTCAAAGTAAAAACACAGCCTGGGAAATTGGTAGATTACAGACAGCAAGACAATCCATACACTCTGGATTCTAACAAATACCTATTTCAGTTTGATTGATTTTAGACACAACTTGAAAGAAAAAGCTTTTGACTACTAGCATAAAACTTTACAAGTATACCTGTGGTGCCCTGGGAGAATCCAACACCAATTCAGGTAGTTCTTTAAGCAGTCTATCGAAGGATTTTTCCACATCGGTTTTGCTTACTACTGTCCCGCAAAGGTCAGAGATAAGTTTAGATGTCATTTCCCTGTGACTAGCCTTCCCCTCTAATGCCAAGGAAACAGCCAACACTGGCACACTGTATTTCATTTCACCAAGGTTTAAATTCTTCAGCATCTCCTAAATAAGATTTGAAAAACAAAACATATTAAGATTTCGTAAGTTGTTTTTATATATGTATATATTATTAATATATTAATATGTATATGCTTAGAATTACATATTTACATATATGCTTCTGCTCTTTAATTAATATAACTGCTTCAGTGTTCTTCATTGCACATTTCTTGCAACAATATCTCTATACTCTCATTTATAGCTAGCAGTTGGATTCCTTTGTACACTGCTGGTTTGCCCCCGAAAATGAAAAAGCAAAAAGGCAACGTAACATACCGAAACTTCGTTAGTATCTCCATGTTCAAAATACTCCTGGATGATTGGTGTTAAAGTCTTTTCAAATGCTCTTTCATCCAGAGGTAAAACTACTGTTTCATAGACACAGTTCTCCTGTTTTGAAAGACAACAAAAGGATATACTATTTTGTAAACAGTACCGTCTCTTCTTATATCTTATGCAGGGCCAACAGCATTAACATGTATTCTTCCAAACCCTTAATGCTTTAGTGTTGGTAGTCACCATTCTGCCAGAAAACATGAGATTATGTTTCTACCCTTAAAAAGTGTGGACAACACTGGCTAAATGTCATGCTGATTATATTTTGAATTCATTGTTCGCTGAATTCAACTGAAAGGCTGAATTTTCTGTTAAAAGAGGTAACTGCCTCCTGTGTAACCTGGTACTGCAGATTTCCAGCATGACCAAAACTCCCTGCCATAGTTCAGTTCCCTACTTCTCACAGATTATAGAAGTAACATTCAGAGCAATACTACATATCACAGAAATCTGAAAAAATAAGTTTTCCGTGATCAGGAAGTAGAGCACAAGCTTCCATCACACCAGCCCCCATTTACAACCTTAATAAAGCCAAGTATACAGAAGTGCCATGGAATACTCATTCCTCGATAATCTTTCTTTTATCCATTCATCAGCTTCATTTTTAATGGCTATCTCTGTTCACGCAACGTGTTGACTTGCAGGGAAAAATACTGGAGGAAGTTTCTGATATTCTCACCTATCATCCTCCCAGCAGCTACAGCCTCTGCCCAAAGGACACCACCACTCCGTATAACACAGAATTGATTTAGTCTCACTAATGTATTGATCTCCGAGACTCTAATAACTTGTGTTTGTAATCAGTGTTTTCTTTCTTCAGTAATTTAAATAAAAGAATCCTTTGCCAAATGAACCTTACTTCCCCCCACGTCAAGAATATGGTTGGCTGTAAGGTACAATCTTCCACAACATATTCTAGATAAATACATGTAAACAAAGTATCCAGGCTGTCAATTTTGTACTAGTTTCAAGTGGTTATGCGAAGTAGATACAAGACATCAGGAGGGTTGGGAATACAGGGAAAGCAAATATCCATAAAGGATAACGTGCCCTACGAAACTCCTGACTGGGAAAAGTCTGTGTTGGACTTTTAACGTGGTGCCTGTTTACAACACAGAGCAGCACTGCAACATTCACCTCCAAGGGAACCAGCAGTGAACACCACACCTGGGAAAAAGGCACTGCCTTATCAGGCACAGAAAAAAAGGCTCGTGAGCTAAGGTTTGTGAGTATTACAGTGACATTTCTATACCGGCTGCCAATAATCCATTCCTCAACATAAAAATGAGGATTTCGTACATCCAGACTGGCATTCACATAACTCACAAGGTCAAATTTCCATTAATATAAGCATCACAGCAATTGAAATTGATAAAGGAGACAAAACTCTTTGCAAAGAAATTATTTGCCTACCTGGTCATCATCGTAATTAGGATCCTTAATATCTACTTCTTCCACATCATACACTTGACCCGGTGTTCCCCAAACTCCTTTACCCCCTGCTCCACCTGACAAAATATGGGACAGTAAGCAAGGACCACCAGTTTACAAAGAATACTTCTAAGTACAACCCAGCATTCTTCCACTAAAGTGATGTATCATTGCTCCGAACTATAACAATGTATGCTGAACAGGGTGTGTTCTTATGATGTGCTCCCACTTTAGCAGCCAGTCTTTTTGTCGCTTTCCAACAAGCTACTAGAAGCAGTATGAAGCTGTGCGAAAATTACTGAAGGGTGAAACTGTACTTTCAAATATAACCATGCTTTCAGTATTAGTAACAGTCCTGTTAACTACAAATGGTTCATATTTGTGCATTAAATATGCTAAGAAAAGGTACTCAATCTTAAAGAAAGAACTTAACTGATGGCATGCATACAAAATACCCTGATAAGGATGCCACCTACTATTAGCTCCTATTGCCACCTACTATCTAACAAAGAACCAAATGCCTGCACAGATCCTGTTGTTTATGAAAATCACTCCCAGTGATGGGGGAGACACGTTTTGGACAGAATCTTTATCATGCTACTCTCTTCACTAAACTACACCAACCTTTCTTTGGCAGACCTCTTCCCTTCCCAGACCGGGATCGCCTGTCCAAGAGTTTCCCCTTTGGGCTCGTTGGTACAACTCCAACCTTCAGTGTTTCTCCATTGTCACTAACAGAGTCTCCTCTCCCAGAATCTCTTGAAGAATTTTTCCTCAACCGTCTCTTTGCTTTAGCATTTATTTTGGCTTCAGTAATTGAAGTTGCAGGAATCCAATTTCCATTGATTTCAGTCTTTCGCTCCTCACAGCCTACATTTTCTTCATCACCAGAAAACAGAGCATAACTTAGATTCTCAAGTTCTTAAAAAAAAAAGAGATTAAAAAAAAAAAAAAAAAGGTCTGTTAAATAGCTTGATGTTAGCATACCAAAACACACTGCAAGATTACAACATTAAATAGAACTCATTTCCAATAGTGTTAAGACAAATGATGTTGTATCTAAGATCCATCCACACATCACGGTAATAAGGCGTTCACGCACAAACTATCCACAAGCTAAACAGTGCATGTGTCATGTGCTGGAAAGCTAATGAATAAACCATTTATAAACAGGTAAAACACAGAAACGCCCGCCCTTGTTAAACAATAACTATCAGCTCCTTGGTGAGCAAGATCTAAGTGCCTAGTTCTCACTCCACCCACTCATCTCTTGATTCAGAAACAAACAAAACTGCCAATACAGTAAATTCTGCAAGAACTCCCTAATGTTAACAGATTAGTCACCAAAGTGAAATTAATTTCCTAAATCATCAACCAACATTCCCCTCATTCAAGGGATTTCAAAACCGCTCACCAGCTGGAAAAAGCAATGACCTAAGCTTAGAAGAATAGAGCATTGCTATTTTACCTTTTATTTTTAAAGGTATGGGGAAAAAAAGGTTAATACAAAATTTGAGGGGTTCAGTAACAAAGACTCATAGAGTAAGGTCTTTTGAAACAGTATGATCTTTCATCTTCTCTACAGATTGCCCCTCACTATAGCTTCTGTCAAGACTGTTTCTAAAATGGCCATGGTTTATTCCCCAGAACAATCGTATGTAATGGGTAACTGGCCTTGTTTCATAGCCAAGAAAAACCTCTCTCACCTTAAGGATATGTAAATGTCTCAGAGCACTGAAAAGTGCAGTAACTTCACTCTTTTGGAAGCTAATGAGATTTAAAATTTAGCACTAAAGTCTTTTATTTCACAAAGTTAGGATGTCCCCCACCTGAGCTGTATGGTTCAGCAGAATGTCTTTCTAAGAGCATTATGAGCAAAAACCTTCAGAAGTTGTTCTTCCCCTTCTTAACCCATCAGATAATGGCTTTAAGCTAGAAAATGGTAGATTTACGTTAGACATTAGGAAAAAGTTCTTTAATATGAGGGTGATAGACCACTGGAATGGGCTGCCCAGAGAGGTGGTGGAGGCCCCATGCCTGGAAACATGCGAGGCCCAGCTTGATGAGGCTCTGAGCAGCCTGACCTAGTTGGAGATGCCCCTACTTATTGCAGGGGGGTTGGACTAGATGACCTTTAGAGGTCCCTTCCAACCCAATACATTCTGTGATTCTATGATTCTAAGATTAAAAAAAAAACAACCAAACAACAAAACCCTGGGACCTATTTACATTCAGTTAGAACCCTGGGAGTCCTTGCAAACTGGAAAACACACACCCAAAAGCAACAGCCTCAGCTGTTACACAGCCCTTCTTTTCTTCAGGATTCAGTACAATCTCGAAGATGCAACCTATAGCCCAAAACCCAGGAAATGCAATGATAAGGCACAAAGAAGCAACTCCTTTTCCAGCTCTGCCAAGCCGGCTTCACACAAAAGTCCACTGCCATAAACCTAGAATATGAAGAGCATTTTAAATTCATATTTCAACCTAGCTGAATGTATTACTTCACCATTTCAATACCTTCTAATAAGCAACATTCATTAGGCAGTACTTCTCAGAACTGTATTTTTTCAATTCAAAACAAGTTAATGAAAAATTATTTTGAAAGCAAAGTGCACTAATAAAACATTTCTGACCTCAAAGTATTCACCCATATCAAAGAGGATACTACACTACAAAATGAAGAAAGTTTGATGCAACTGCATCCTTTGTGATCAAAGAAGTAACATTCAGATACTGGTGTTCCCAGATGTGAATGCTGTAACTGAACAATAATGCAGCCATTCCAGTCTAAACTTCATCTTTACACTTATTATTCCCACAAAAACATTCCTTTTATACTAGCAGCAAACTAAAAAAGAACACCACATATTACATCCAGGAAAAGATTACCCACAACAAGCTTTCTCAGTTTGACTAACATTTTAATAAAACAATGAGAGATTTGCATAAAGCTATGGGGGGCGAGGGAGGGGGAGACCAAAACCAAACAGAACAGGTTTCCTTCCTCTCATTCCCCAAGGAGACCCCATCAGCACAACTAGATCATCTCCAACAAAACAATTTAAATTCTTCTTCACATCCACTATCACATTAATTTCTCCAGTTTAGACCTGCAACCTGGCTGTCCAGGAACTACATTCTTCAGTGATCACTTCTTTCTCAGTTTCCAAAGAAAATGGCCAACAATTACCACAAATCAGTCCTGAATCTGACAACTAAGAATAGAAGGCTACAGTCCAACCTCCTTACACAACCGTGATCACAGGTTCAAGACTAAAGGAAATCCTCCACAGGAAACATCCAGCTCCTAGGAGTTAGTATTTCTCATGACATTACTGAACTACTTTTTTATATAACACCACGGCTTCCAGCTGCAGCCTTTTTCTCCACAATAGTATAACCAACCAGCCTTCCCCTGTTAGTTACCCAGTTAAGCTGAAAAAATAGGTTAAACAGATACAGTAGCTTTCCAAAATTTTCTGTAATTTAATGCTTTTATAACAAGTACATATAAAATGATGCAATCTTTCTTTCAACTTCTCATTTTTACATCATATAACTTGTCCATATGCATATATAAGCAGTAACAGTGCTCTATAAGCTTTAAGACTATGCCTACTATATATTAAAAAGTTATCCAAATTGATCTTATTACCCTGCTATTAAGCCTAGCAGGCACACTTCGAATCTGTGCTTTTAAGGTGCTACCTTAATTAAAGCCTTCAGCAAGTTCAGTTACCTCCACACAAATTTAATTTGACCAAATTAGGTCAATTCAGATATCTAGCAGTTTCCCACCCAGTATCAAAATATAATTCCAAAATGCTGAGAAGTGATGTATCTTCTACTTTAAACTAATTGGAGTTTAAAGTAAGAGGTCATATGGAGCATGTTGTCACTTCAGTTGCATTACATACCATCTTAACATATACACTTTTTTTTTCCCTGATTAAAACCTACAAAACCATATAAAAGGTCGGTGCAGATCATCACAACTTTTGCAAGACAGAAAACAACATGAAATTGTGTTACCCTGAGTAAGCATCATAAACCATATTTGTGATAAGGACAAAGAAAACAACATGAAGTTATGTTACCTTGAGTAAGCATCATAAACCACATTTGTGATATGGAAAAAAACCAGTCAATTTCAGGGTAGCCTCTAACGCACACTGGGTACATTTTTTGCAGACCAGCTCACTTCTTCTCAAGCTTTTCATCATTTGTTTTCTCTAATTTTAAGCTAAACAGCTACATAAAATCTGTACCTCTCAAATGCACCTCCACATTTTACTTCTGAGCTTATTATTTTCTTTACACCAGCAGTACTGGAAGGCAGGTGATAAGGAGTCCAAAGTCACTATTATTTAGTAAGTTAATGAAAAGCTAACTTTATTATTTTAACAGATTTTGAAAATAAAATTAATTGAGCACGATAGTATCCTGCATTTATATCCTGCTATAACTGGAAAAAAAAAAAAAATCTGACAATTTTTGATGACTTAAAAAAAAAAAAGAAAAACCAAACAGTTCTGCAAAAAACCACTAACAGGTAATACAACTTTTCTCCAGAGAACACTTCAGGTCAGCTAAGCAATTCTAAATAAAAAATACTGAGCATGTTACTTACCTGTTGGGGTAATATAAATGTGCTCCTTTTCTATTTCCATAGTTGCTTAACAGAACTGATTGTGAAATGTAAACTCTTAACGTTTTCCCTCCAAGGCCTAAACAGAAACAAAGAAGGTTAGGGGAAGGAAAGCACTACAACAAATCTTATGGAAGTAAAAAGCTTCAAAGGCTTCACTCACAAACTAAAATACAAAAATAGGGGGGGAGTAAGTTATAATTAACTATTGGTGGCCACCGAAAAGTTCCTGGGAAGATAAATGGTCTAACATGAGACAGCACCACACTCAAACACCCCTATCTAAGCCCTGATGTCTTAGCAGCTGTCAATTCTGTTGCTTATAAAGCAACATAAAAGTCGTTATTTCAAGGGTAAAAGGCCTCTGCATGCAGTTTGAAGTTGATAAAAGCCACCTCTATCAACTCAAGACTGTACTGTTCTGCAAAATTATCTATATGAGCAAACAATATCAATGTTATAATTGCATCCATGAGAGAAATGTTCTTCGGGTGAACTATACTGATAAAATGGTACAAATTTATCAAGTTCAGACCGGCCCTTAAGAGACAGGCTATTTTTTTGTTCCTCCCCTTAAGGACACATTTGTTATGTTTTACTGTATGTGTACATACGGCTGTCAAGCTTTCACATCTGTGCTTCTGCACCCTTCAGACACTCCTTACAACCATCATTCAATCCACAAGGGATAAAGTTGAACACTTTTTTCTGTTACCCTCTCCTTCTTCCTCACAGCTGCTATTCTACAAACCACCCCATGTCACTGTCATATACACTGATGACACTGAGATAGTGTCATCCATCTTCATACTAAAAATTAAGCAGCTCCAGAATTGCCCAAACACTTTTTCACCTGCAAAGTTTCCACAAATCACTTCACAGTCCTGGGAATATTACTAGTATTTGTGTCTGCCCTGTAAGAATTCAGTAGATCATTTTTCCCCTTTCTCATCCTTTGCTGCCCTAAAATCAGCTTACCGTTGAACAGCAAGATTGTGACACCAAACAACAGCACTCCCTTCCCCTTTTCTTCTTTCCTTGTTTTCCCCTCTTATGCCAACTTGTCTACCACAGGTCTATTAACTGCAAATGATTCATCACAGACCGTTGGCAATAAAAAAAACTACGGTTTAGGGCACAGTATCAAGCTGTCATAATCTTTCATTTCCTAATGTCAGCCCAAACAGTTAACAGCTTTGTGCAATAAGAAACCCTCCCTGCCCCACACCATTTTTTTGGACAAACTTTTTTTCTGAGTTACCTCAATCATTCAGGAGTTCTCAAGTGCTGCCAGTCACTGTTGGTTGACAGATTTGTTTTGTATGGATCTCAGTCTAATTTGAGCAAACTACCTTGTAAGAACAGTTTTAGTCTTCCTAGTGGAATGTTCCATGAGTTGTCTACCAATTTGAAAACACAAAGAACAAAACCTGTGTTAAATAACAATCATGATTTTCATAAGTTGAATTTGAGTCCTAAATTTCAAGTGGAGAAATACTTTTTCCATAGAGGACCCTAGATGAAATTCTCCAGCCACGGCAACATAATAACAACACAACTTTCATACACTGTCTTATTACAAAGCAAAGTGCTAAATCTCAACAAGGATGATGGAATAACTGAGCATTACAATTCAAATTGTCACACTGACCGGGAGACATACCCTCAATGTAAAGATGCACCCTGTCATTAACTGAAGCCAACAGGTCTGCTGGAGCTTCGGGATGTTAGTATTTATCACTGCATCAAAAAAGAAACCCATAAAGCACCACTATATATTTTGCAGTTATACCACACTGTGCTACCGATCAACTGGAGAACACAATTGGAAAATATGTATTAAAAAAACATAATAAATAGCCCCAAATTTTTATTAGAAAATATGGGAATAAAATGAACAGAAGTAAACCTAAGTATCTGCAAAAGAATGCTCTGAGAGATTTTAAAATTCATCAGTGATACCAACAGTACTTTTAAAGTAGTTCAGCAGTGAGGGCATATTCTAAATCACAGAAAACCACACATAAAACATGCTCAGCATTCTGTACTCACCACCAGTTCACGTATTTATTTAAATAGGCAATTCACACTACAAGAAAAAAAAAAAAAAATCCCACGCACAACCAAACAACCAACCGAACACCAACTTCCAATTTCTCAAAACCTTTCCTCTCCATAAAATACCCCTGAGGAGCTTCCACATAGCTTACACACTTTTTCTCTTCCCCCTAACTTTACACAATCACTCCCCGTCATCGACAAGGCTTCGGAAGCCTGCAAACCCCAGCTGTTCTACAGCCACTCGCAAGAACAACCAGGTTAACGTCTAGGTACTCCTAAAAAACCTGTGCCGCTGGAAGAAATCAATAGCGGGACGGCTTCAGCCCCTGAGAAAAGGCGCGACTGAGGGCTGAGGGCCGGTGGGAGCACAGCTGTCGCAGAGG
>VWZY01013538.1:313941-365764 GCA_013399075.1 Chloroceryle aenea | reverse complement strand
GGGACCCGCCGGCAGCTACCAGGCCCCTCCGGCACTTCCCACCCCTAACGCCGCCGGTCACCTGGAGCAAGATGCTTGCACGGAGGCGAGCAGGTCACTTTCTAGCTGCCTTCCTTCCTTAGAGCCTGCTGGGTTGTTTTCAAACTCTCCCCTCCCTTTCTCACATGCTGGCCAAGCCCTCCCGTAACACCCAGGGGAGGAATCCATTGGCTGGAGCTCCCCAAAACGCGTGGAGCGGCCCTTCCCCCCGCCGATGGCTGGTGCACAATAGACACCGCGTGTCTCCGCGCTGCCCTGGCCAGCTCGCTGCTCGCCTTTGCTTTGCATCAAGGGTTATCTGAGCTTTAGCCGGGGTGACTCACGTAGGTCATCCGACCTCCAACAGCAAAGAGCAGTGAAAAGCAGAGAAGCTGCATCAAGTTAGGAACATCCTAGAGCGTTTTCATTGCGCTCCCCACTGCGGCTTTTTCAAAGTTTTACTTTCTGTTTTAAGTATTTTCGATAGGCAGCATCTGTGCTCCTGACACCTCAGCAGAGCTGTTTGATTACAACCTAGTCTGTTACTGTGTTGCTTGGAATATAAATTTCCACACATAATGCAGACAGCAAAAATGTATCAGATCTGTGAAATCAATCTGTTCTGTTCAGTTGCCTGTCTCTTGGCCTTCTGCTTTCTTTTCCTTCATAAAGTGCCTTCATAAAATGAACTGCAAGCACAGCAATCCCATTCTTCGTCAGGCAGCGTCAGCTCCAGGTTGAAAGGATACTAAAACACGCCTTCGCTTTTTTTAATGCTCAGTAATTAAGGGTTGCCTTTGAACATCCTCCTGCAGCTCGGTCGGTGAGCTGGGAACAGAGCTGCGCTGCAGACTTGTGTGTGCAGCGCCTGTCGAGGCTGGGCACCCCTCAGGAGGTGGAGGGGGATCGGCTCACACTTGCCCGAGTGTGGAAACTGGAAGTGTCACCCACTGTGACGGCTTTGGATAAACACTTTACCGAACCACAACTTGCCTGTCTCTATCGCGGCTTTCCAGGACTGGCCCCTCACAGTGCACAGAAAGCATTCCCTCTCCACACTTCCGAGAACGCCCTTCTGGCAGAAGTGTTAGAATTGGTTTTGCGCTGTAAAACTGTTCCAGGCATGTCTCCTCTGTGCTGCAGTTGTCATCTGTTCATTCTTGCCTTAACAAAAGGCAATCACGCATCTGAAAAGACGCTTTACTGGGAAGGGCTGAACTTGTGAAATGTGCAGAAAAATGGGAGTACTTGATTTAAGAGTTCCAGACAGTGAGTTCATTAAAAGCTAACAACCAGAAACACAAAATACAACCTCTGCCTCAGAATACTTGTCCCTTTTAACTGGTTTACTGTGGGAGAAAATCTTAGGGAGCTATTTATTAAAACAAGGTGTGTTATTGCCTTGTAATTATTATTTGACAAGCTAAGGTCCTGTGATTAATGAATCACGTGTCTGCTTTGTGTGCGTGTATAATCACATGCTCCATACTCATATTGACAGAGCGTTACAGAATATTTACCTTTGTGCACAGGACTGTCAGGAACAACTGTGCTACCAGTTCTCCTATCACAGGCATCTTGTGTTATAATCCTTTCCATAAACTTACCAAGTTCCGTTCTCAAAGTCATTTAGTATTTTGCATGGACGACTGCAATGGGGAGGCTATTCCAGAGCCACATTGTCAAATGCTTAGTAATGATCTTCTAACCAAAATGTCTGACAATAATTTATTCTGTACCAGCAACTGGCCCTTAGCACCATCAGCTCTTTCCTCTCCTTTCCTGGGAGTATTTACAAAGAGAAATTCTCCTGCTTTTGGCACTCACTTTGCAAAATGAAGCAGGATAGCCTCTCCTCAAGCACACCCCAGTCTTCGTTGCAGCTTGGACTGCACCTTTCCTGCTGCCTTCCAGGATTGCATTTCTCACTTCATGTTTCCACTGTGTTGGCAAGTGAGTTCCTCAGTGATCAAAGGGTGAGCTGCCATCTAGCTTGAAGGAAAGGGTTTGGTCATTTGTGTCTATGACCACAACTTTCTGCTGCTGACTATTTTTTCTGTGCAATACCTCAAGCCTCCTTTGTCCCGAGGTTGCTTCGTATCTTCTGTCATCAGCAATTTCACCACTTCTCCACTAACAATGCCAAGCTCATTTATAAAAGCACTTTGCCAGATCTCCAGGAGGGATATTTACCGATCCCCTGGTAACTGCCCTCCAGCCCGACAGCCGTGCACTGCTCTCATCACAGACCTTTATGGGGTTTATACCTTGTACTAAATCACTTCTGCCTTTTCTTTCCACATGACACCATATAAAATGTGCAATTTAAGTTCAGATAGGTGAGATCCACCCCAGTTCCTTCTAAACAAATGGCTTGCAGCTTGCCTTACCCAAGGTAGATAAATGGGTTTGATAAACCCATTTAATCTCATGCCATTACCTCCCCTCTCTTTTGATAGCCTTTCCGTAACCATTTTTTCCCCCCCATATACTATTAAGCTGAAGCCTTCAAGCCTGTTCTTGTCCAGATCAGTTGACTTCTTTTGTATAGGCTCGTTGTGCTCATGTCCCTGACTGAGGGACCTGTTAAAGACATCGGTCCAGTTCTTCCAGAGCTCTGGCATGCGGATTAGCCCGTTCCTCTGCCTTCAGTGCAGTAAGAGGAGCCCTGAGATTTGGTTCCATCCTGGATGTGAACATTTCCATACACCCATCCCATTATCCTTCTCATCTGCAGCCACATGATTAAGAACCTCAGTAAAAGTTAAGGCAAACTATGACTCTGGGTTTTGCACATACCTAATACACATTAACCTCTATCCCATGTAATCTTTCTTTTTCCTTTCCTGTTTTCTTCAGCCATATGCAACAAGGTAAAACATTTTCCTTATTTTTTTATCAATATCCTTCAAAAGACAAATCTCTGACCCAGTTTTGAGATACAGCTTTTACACTTGATCAGTTATTTTGCCTTTTAAAATGATTCTTTGTAATGACTGCTCATTCTCAGGATTGCTTCTGAGGCTGAAATTCATTCGACTGCAGTCTCTGTCCTCAAGTTTTTCCCCTTGCCTGTGTTTTATCTCCAGTGAAGTTACACTTAATTAACTAGAGTTTTATCCACAGTCCTGGAGTTTCATCCCAGTAAAGTTTAGACATGTAAATCCCCATGCTCCTAAGAAAAGCTGACTATATGGATTAGTTCCTGTTACTTATTTAAGTATGCCCCTTGGATGTCTGATGCTGCATCAAGTCATACCTGCTTTGATCACAATGATATAATATTTTAAGCGAGGTACTGTTTATCACTTAAAAAACCTGGAACAACACAAGTGTCACAGAGAACACTTGACCAAAGTGGATTTTACTGGTATTTCTAGGGTAAAAATAAGCAACACAGTGGAAGAGCAGAAGTAGATAAGTTGCTCTTTTTAGATAGATATATATTTACATTAAAAATATATCTGTGCAAGTCACCTTTCATGGTAAACACCAAAAGGGTGTTTTACCTCAGCGGGGCCAGGAGACTCAGCCAAGGCCTACTCCTGACCAGTGAGGTCTAGAGAGCTAACCTGCCCCTCTTCACCCTGTTTCAGATCTTCTTTCTCTCTCTCTCCCTCTCTCTCCTCTCACTCTTCCTCTTCAGTCCCTCCTCCTGGCTTCCCTCCCTGCTGACACACTGTCCCAAAGTCGCAGCATTGGATGGAAGTCAGAGAAGTATCAGTGTACAAGGGTTTGATGTTTTCAGCTCTCTTGCTGCAAGGCATGGAGGTTTGGCACCCAGTGCATCCCACAGTACAGCCGTCTGAGCCAGCCAAAGAGCGTAACAACTTAGAAATGTGTTCTGATCTCCTGGCAGGTGTCTGCACGTATATCTCAGCCCCCTGGCAGGCTTAGACCACCTGGTCTGGAGGGAGTTGGTGTTGCTGCACCTTCACTGTAGCCAGGGCTTGGCTAGTGGGAGAGTTGCAGTCTGGTTGCAGTGCTGATAGGAGCAAAACTACCTCTGGTCCTCACCAGTTATTGCATAGTGTATTCTGGGGTGTTACTGTTGAAGTGCATATAGAGATGTCCTCAGACAAGGAAGGTCCTCGTAGTCTTCCTGCATGTGTATGGCCTGTGGTCTGGAGGGAGCATGCTGGAGATGGGGGCTGCTGTAGCAATGATCAGCCCAGGGGCACAATCACATTGTCCTCCAGGTCTTCCAGGTCTCTGACTGCCATGGACATGGCACACACCGTGCTGTGGCAAGATGGACTGCAGTCTCAGGCATGGCAGAACCCACAACAGCTCCTTGGTGGTGTGCAAAGGACTCCACAGGAAGGAGCAGAGCTTAAGAATGGTGGATGCTGCTCCCAGCCAGGCACCTCCTGAGCACTGCTGTGGCTATGCTGACCCTCTAGGTGGGCCAAGCACTTCATCCACCTCTGCACCCATCAAGCAGCTGCCCTAGCATGGGAGAAGGTGAGGTGTGTCCCTGCACTGGGGCATGAGCCATGGAGTCAGCACTTTGGGGCCGAGTTCCTACCTCTGATGCTGACTTACTGCATGACCTCAGGTGAGTCACTTAGCTGCTTTCCTTCATTTTCTGACTCTGCTAAATGCCAGGTATAATAAGTAACTTTGTGTGAGTGCTGTGAAGCTTTGAAATCTTTAGATGAAAAGGTGCTGTATAATTGCAAAACGTTTTTAATAACGCTAATCATTCGCTTCACTTCGCATTGCCCGTCAGTCTCAGGCTGGAGCGCTGCAGCAGCCTCCAGCGTGCAGTCAGCGACCATCAGGCTTTGCCGAAGTGGAGCGTTTTCCTGAGTTCGTTTCTATTTTGACCTCATGCTGGTCCAAACAGGAATTTGAGCTCAGCCCAGGACCTGACAAAAAGCCGCAAACCCTGAACAGTGCCTGGCCCTTGCAGGCAGGAGCTCTCTGGAAAGTAGGGGTATTTGGGGAAGGGATTTAAACAGCTGTGTTGACAACACAGACAATAGGGATCTGATTCAAGCTGAGGGGGGCTACGTGAAAGGCGGCACAAAGCTGAAATTAAAGCAACAGTGAATGGGAATGAGAAGGAAGAAAGGAAGCTCACTTGGGTTGAAATGCTCCTGGTTTGGAAGCAGCCACAACCACCTGTCCCAGGAGGTGCCTGGCTGGCACCAGCCTCCTCTGCATCTCAGAGAGGTCTTCATCCTTTTAAATGCACTCTGCCAGGGGCGCAGGGACCTTCTGGGGCAGAGAGCTTGATTGTCAACATTAATCCAGAGGATTACAAAGGTAGGGCTTCTGTGAAGCACTGCAGCTAGAAAGAGATGATGTTATCTTCTTTAGTTAGGCCTGCAGAGCTGATGTTTAACCGCAATGTTACTTTTATTTGACTCACTAACACGACAGTAACTAATGATGCGTATAGCTTGCTGCAGTTCAGTGCCTCCTCTTCCAAACATAGCAGACTCTGTGCACTGCTGGCAATATCACAACTTTTATGCTTTGGGGAATATATCCTAAAACCCTAGCTCCTTGAAACATGGGAACTGTAACTTTCATTTATAAACAATATATGTCCCTAACCCTCAAGGCTGTGGATGAAAGATTTGAAAATATGAAACTAGTGCAACCTAAATGCTCAAAAAACTGGTAGGTGAATAAAGAGTTCCTAAAGTTTGTGGGCTAATAATAATTAAAAAAAAAAAAAAAAGTAGTTAGGAAAATAAAGATTTGGCAAGCAACTTCTTCTTGGGAAACAGGGCAGCGCTTGGGCTGACTCCTGGCTTTTTGGGACTTGGGGTTGCCAATATGCCTTTGAACTTTGCAGCCATTCATAAATCCTTACATAACAACAGCAGCCACAATGCACTGGAGCTCTAGAATTGCTGACATGAGGAAAGTGGGGGAAAAAGATTATTTTAGCAACCTATGACAACTCACCTTGAAGCATTAATCTTTAAAGACAGAAGACCTGGAGCCTCAACAACCCACATCCCCTTACAAAGGAGCATCTTTTTGCTTCAGGAACTCATTTTGCACTGTAGTAAACCTCTTGTAGGTAAAGAAGAATTCAAAAGTTTCAGAACTTCAGATGTGAGCTTCAAAAATCTCATAAACACTGCTCTGCTTTATACCATCTGCATCTTCAGTCATGTTCACACAATCACAAGCAATCAAGATACCACAGCAGCACTAGTTATCCTGTATCAGCTGACCCACATGAACTCCCAGTGCACACACCTCCCCTGCTCCTTCTGAGCTAACATCCACTCGCTTAGCCCACCTGCATGGTGCTTTAAGTAAACATGATTTGCTTACCACTTTGCTTGTCTGACAAGAAGTAATTCACAAAAGTGAGTCCATGCCATTCCTTGCCATGGTGTGAACATGCCCTGAGTGCAGAGAAATGGAAGAGCTCTTAGGGGGAGGCACCCAAACAGTTTTTCTGATGTGTTTCTTTCACTTAAGGTTTTGTTTGTTTTTTTTTTTTTCTCATTTCACTGGGCTGGCAGGACCCAGCACTTTCTCACACTGCTAGGCACTGCTTGCATCTGATGCTGTTTTAAACAGGTACTTACTTTACCTTAAGGCTCAAGTAGCCCTCACTGCTGGTTTGGGGATCAGGCCTCATGGAGGGAGTTTGGGAAGAGACATGCCAATGGATGAACAGTAGCAGTTTGTGAATCAGCACCTGCCTTTTCAGGAACATAAAAGCAGAGTAGCAGGTAACACACAGACTACAAATGTGCAGTCACAGGGACATCAGCTTGCTGGTGGGAAATACCCATGAGCACAGTCCTACCAATTTATTTCAGACCTCTTGGGTCCATTTCATACACAGCCTGGTATCAGTCACAAAAGGCACTGCCAGGTCTCCTTGTGCCCCACAACAGTGTGGGCTTCCTTCTGTGCCTGGCCCAAGAAGGGAAAGTCCAGTTGCAAATCCCTACCCTGCCTGAATAAAATATCTCATCCCTCATCCTCATCCCCAGCCAGGTTAATTAATGAAAGAAAAGGAAAGAGGAGGCTTCTGGGATCATTTACCTCATCTTGGCTGCCTTGCTGATCTCTTCTCAGACTAATATCTAGTGTATTCTGCCTGAGTTAATCTTTCCCAATTGCAGTGAGACGGAACTATGCACCAGAGTAGCACAGCTGAAGTGGTGCTGATCGCCATTAGCATCAGCACAGACCTGTGCTGCTCTTTCTGTGGGTCTCCATGTACTTTCTTTTACTCAGCCAAGTCTGCTATGAGCACACCTGTTTAAGTCCTGCCTTGTTTCAAGAGACCCTGCACTTTATGTCAAGGGCTCCTCAGGGAACACCAGTACCAGTCCCTGTCTATGTCTCTGCAGCCAATGGCTCAGCGAGTTCACACCTACAGAGTGTTATGAGAAGTGATAGTGAACAGAGTAAATAAGGAGGTTAGAAACTCAACTTGTGCATGCAATAAAACAATATTACTTGTGATTGTATGAGTGCTGCCCTCCAACGTGCCTGTTTCTTGTGGACCGGGACCTCTACAAAGCACTAACAGCAATGCTGTGAAACTGGTTTTAACATCTCATCAGTGATATAAACAGACATTTTTTTTTTTCCTAGTTCCTCACCACAGGTGTGCAAAACACAGTGTGGCTACACCCTGAGCTCAAGGTGAAAGTTTACTGCCAAGAATACATTGCTATCTGCCGAAGATATACTACCTGCAATGCAAACACAGCCCAAACAGAGAATAAACCCACAAACAGAACAGGCTTCCTGTGTCCTCTAAAGACACCAAGCTGTTTTTTAAGGAAGGTGGAACTAATATGCACATCCTCAAACAAGGCTCAGGAACAAGGGGAGGACAGCCTGTAAACAGGAACATTTCTAAGTCACCAGGAAGACATCAGCCTGGAAAAGCTGCTTCCCTACCCAGGGCTGTGCTGCTGATACTTACTGTCTCACCTTGAGGAATATTGGCCAAGACTCTGCCTGGCAATTATTTAAACATTTAAGAGTCAGCCTGCCCTACACAGCTATCTAGCTCACAAAAAGCTTTTGGACTTGCCCACTCATTCAGATCTGACCAAGTTAATTAAAAATTGACATATGCTCCTATTTTAGTTTAAATTAAGCAACTTCAGGTAGCTGAATGCTGCTCCAGACAGACAGTCCTTTAACCAGAATAAGCCTGATGTGAACTGGAAGGAGAGAACTCTCTGGCTTTAATCACCTTGGGTATCTGATTAGAAATCTCACCCTGCAGTAGGCTGATGCAATTGTGTGCAGATGAAAACCATCTTCACAGAGTGGAAGATGGATCCTGCTGGCCTCACCACTCCACTGTCTGCTCCCAAGCCCCAGGGTTGCCTAGCAGGGCCTTCCTGAGTCTCACATTGGCAGGAAAAGGGGACAGCCAGGAAAGAAGAGATGGAAACCACCTTCGTTTCTTTCCCTTCAGCACCTGGGGAGTCACGTTTCCATGGTGCTGTGAATATATTAGGTTAGTATGAGACTGTGTTTCATAAAGACTGGGGGCAGGTTGCCAATGCTGTGACACACCATACCTCTGCTGAAGGCAAGCAAACGGAAGGTGTGACATGCCAGGGGTAGTGGGGGGGATTCCTGGCCATCAGGTTAGTAAGGGTAGCTCAGGCCCTGCAGTAAGAAGACTGATCTTTGTGGATATTTATTTTGTGCAAGGAAAAAGAAGATATTTTTTTTTCACCCCTGCATTACCAAGTTCCGCTAGGATGTTGTAGGGAGAGTCTCTGGTTCTTGTCCAGTCCTACTCTTCTCCACAATAGGGGGAACTTTTCCCCCACGAACACGTATCACATACTCCAATGGCTTCACATTGTGGCATTGCATCAGGCAAGCCAAGCACATGAGGAGTGCTCAACTTATTGACACAGATAAGCAGAGATTGGTGGAGTCAGATGTAGAGAAGTAAGCAAAGGCAAACCTGTTCTCTCAGGCTGCCCTTGCTGTCACCTGCATAAACAAGGCAGAGTTCCAGGCTGCATCAGTGCTGAAAAGCAGGCAGATGGAGGCTGCTTCACGTGATGCTGGCGTGCACTGCTGCAAGCTGCCGACCAGCCCAGCCCCACTTGTGTCACGGCCGTGTGTCCACCAGCTGAGCCACACAGTGGTCTGATCCACTGACCGTCTCTGGCTCCCCACAACCCCCTGCGCTCCCTCCTGGTCAGCTTCCCAGGGAGGCCTGTTTTTGGACAGTCTTGACCTGGTCTGCTCTGCAAGTCATGCACAATGGCTGGGTTATAGCCTGGCTGGCTGAGTGACGTCATCAAAGACCTGTTAAAAGACCAAGCTGATCTTTAGGTGCAGGTTGTTTTTCACTTGTGAAGTCTTTCACACCTGAGTTCCACTTTCCACCAAGAAAGGGAAGTGTGACAAAATCTGGACTGGAAACTCATGGCATTTTGAACACCACAGCTTGGATATTTTTTTTTGTAATGGATAGATGATGCCAAGTTAACACTTACAAAATTGATTTGCATGATTTCTAGAGCGAGACAGATTCATAGCTGTGATGAGATGGTAACAAAGTCACACGTACAAAGGTTTCAGTACATCCAGGACAGGATAACTGAAACCATTTGTCCTTAAAATACATTACAGGTGCCCCTCAGCTGCAAAACAGTTACTTAGAAGATGCAACAGAACTGATTTAATGAACTGGGGAGTCAGAAAGCCTGGGTGCTGGTCTTTTTTTCCCATGACCCATTTCTCTGGCCATTCAGTGGGGCAGACAGAATAATTTCCCTTCCTCAGCAGGTGGTAGGAGGCACAGCTCATGCTTTGATGGTGCCCTATGCCCTGCCTTGCACCCAGACTGGACATTGCCTTGTTTCAGTTTTCCTCATAGTGTTTTCCACTGAGTTAATTCAACAAAGCTGGAGGTGAAGTTTCCCCTCGGCATTTGTCCTCATTGCATTCTTTAAATATTTAGTACAAGCATAATTTTACATCACCCTGGCTGAGGTTGAGCATTTCCTTCCAGGAGCTCCAGTTGCTATGATGAAGCTGAGCCAGGGAGAAGGCCAGAGAGGGTACCAGGAAGGACAGTCTGCCAAAAAGAAGAAAAATCAGCAAAGGCAGAGCAAGTGTGCAAGGGAAACAGGGTAAACAAGTAAACAAGGGGACTTAGGTTGATATGAGGTGGAGAAGGTGCTTGGCTGGGGACAATTTTGTATGGTGATTTCAGAAGGATGAGAAGACAACCTGGGTGGAGACAGAGAAAAAGCCATCGGGGACAGACAACTTGTCAGGTTCATTTGGAAATAAAGAGAAAAAGGGAAGTGAGGATGTATCTAGTGGGACAGGAATGGATAATAACGATTAATAATAATTACAGAGTGAACTTCTGAGATGTGTTCTCCAACTTCAGCACCAGATGACAGCATCACTTGCAATCTGTACAGCAGGAGCTACCTGGTAAGAATCGCAACTTCTAGAAATTATATTTAAAAGCACACATTTTGGCCTCCTGCTTCCTTCACAAACTGTCTTTTATTAATTTTGATTTTTGATAGATCTCCTGGGAAGCTTAGAAGCATGTTGCTGCTGGGACAATTGTCCACCAAGGTATATGCTTTATAATTCTCTTTATTAAAATCTTTCTTTTTAAGAAACACAAACTGAAACACTTTGCAATCAATTACACAGATCAGTTAATATTGGTGACAGTTCCTACGTAATTAAACAAGTACTAACAAATTCCAACTGTTTACAAGCCAAAATTTAAATTAACAAGATTATATAAGCTCAATAAATAGTACATCTGGTCCAGTTCAAGTATAATTCAACAAATCACAGCCTTAATCCTTAGAGAATAGAAAAAACCCTGAATATAACCAGCCTAACACTAATTTAGTGTTAAAGCCAGTATGAAACTTTGTCTAGTCTTACGGGGCAAATGTTTAATTCTTTCATATTTTACTTCAAAGAAAGTTGCAGATCGACATTAAAGACTATTTGAGATCAATACAGATTTCACAAAGATGAAAAACAGTCCCTATTAAAAAAGTGCAATCTTTGGTTGAGATGTGTTGAAATGATTTGTATATATTAAGGAAGCTCATTTTTAAATATTGGTATTTGTTTGGCTAGACCTGAGTCTGCTTTGTGCTATATATATTTATATTTATTAATAAACAGCGTGGATTATAGTGATGAATTATGCCAACTAAAAAAAAAGTCAATATTTTAAATATAATAAAACAAAAGAAACAACACATTTTTACACAAGCTGAGAAATGCAAGCATCTGCCTACAGTGGCCTTCTTCCTCAGCAGAATAGGTAGTGAAGTTGAGGAGTTGAGTGCCTGTCAGCATTGCATGATGGCCTGTTAGAGAGGGAAGGAGATTATCTCTGAGTTCTCAAAGTGCATCAGGCTGAAAACTGATCACAGGGATCATCAGGAGCTAGCTGAGATTTAGGATTGCTTTTAAATTCTTTCAAATGTTGAATTGTAAAAGGAGAAAGGCCTTCTCAGAAGGCAAATTGCCCATTTGGCCGTACTCAGGATTTTGCAGATTGCTGTTGTGTCAGGACAGAGCCCCAAGGGGTGGGATGTCCAAACCGCCTCTACAAGTGTCTGGGTCTGATCATGTCTGCGGGGCTGGGCACTGCACCTGCATCACTCACCTGAGTCATCTACCTCCAGAAGAGGAAACTACACAGGGCAGAGATGCCATCTGGAGCCTCCTCCTTCCTCAGTGGCAAGCAAGGGCCTGTACCTATGACCCAAATGAGGTATCTGGAGACGGGACAGCTCCTGGTGAGCCTCAGTCAAGACTCCAACTTTTGGAAGCCCAGATGGAAACTGAAACTTAAGCAATTGGGTACTGAAGGTACCAAGGCCCCCTCTCTCAAGGAGGGATTTTGCATGTCTAATGCAATTGGCCAGGTAAAAAAAGGAGGCTAAATATGCAAGATGTGAATAATGGCAGTGAACCTGGTTCAGAACCAGAGGAGGGGGAAAGTAGTTTGAATCAGCTCCCGTAAATCCAAAAAATAAGCCCCTGGATAAACACTCATTTTAATTATTCTTCTGCTGCCAGTCAAAAACTCATGCTTTCCCTGCCTGCCTGTATCCACCTGTTGTCTGTTTTCAGAAAGTCTGATTTAAAGCTCTTTGGCCTGGGAAAGTCTTTGTTGTGGCTTTGTGCTGTGCCTATAATAAAGGCAGTGGATCTGTAACTTCTACTGCAATACAAATAAAGAATAATAACAGTGATACTTTTCTCATTTGAGGTTACCTGGGGATAAAGTTGCTGGAGGCATATGACTTTGATACACAGTCAGCTATGTCTCACATCCAATTAAGCTTAACCACGTGGTCTAACAAGCTCCCATTAGGCCGGTGAGAGCCCCGGTTTGATAGCAGGGTTAGCTTCAAAGATCTGATGCTTGCATTTGTAGTGATTTCCTTCCCTTGTCCTCAGATTGTGCTGAAGGGCATGAAGGGAACTTCATATTCAGATGATACATGGTCAGCTTGAGAGCTGTGCTTTAGAAGACAATTGCACAATCTTTATTGCTATTTTTGTAATATTACTGCTTGCAATACAAGCTCTTGCCCTAACAGCCCTGTGCTCAAATTTCACTGCAATGTGAAAAACAAACAGTCAAAGGAAAACCCACCACTTGAAGGAAAAATACCTGGTTTGCAGTATTACTTTTTTCTCAAAAAATAAAAAGAAAAAAAAAAAAGGGGAAAAAAAAAGGTAAAAAAAGAGCTGTTTTAAATGACAAATGGACCCAAGTCTTAACATACTTCAAGTCTGGACAAAGTAGGATTTAGTCTGTAATGTTTTTAATTTCCCCTTGACTACTGGATAGGCCACATCTGAATCTGGGATGCAAGGAATCCCTCAACTTGCAAGAAGCAGGAATTCCAAATATGAAATCTGAACCAACCTCTGGTAAAAATGAGTAGAAAGCACAGGCCATGATATGGAACAGGGCTTCAGGCAACAACACCAGGCACCTCTGGGACACAGTGCCTGGCTCAGGGTACTTCAGAGAATGACCATGGCTGCTGGCACGAGACATAAGGGAACAAGTACTTTGGTGGAAGCAGTTTTGGCATTTCATCCATTCTGCAGTATTTTGTGACATCCCTGTCATTCTTAGGGATGGCTAGAACCTTCGGGAAACTAATTTGTCTGCACCACATTTAAACAGGACATCCAGCACCAGCAATTTTTACAGAACATACTGTGATAAATATTAGAGTCAGGCAAAGAATGGGAATACGTCTGCAAATCCCCATCTGTCTAGATTGCATGGAGCATTTTATAAAAGCATAACTCTGGGATCAGTTTTGGCAATGGTTTGCATACGTATTCACTTTACTACACAAAGCTCTATTGAAATGAACCAGAAACTTGTACAGTGCATTTCAAAGGGACTTTGCAAAATACTAAGCAACAACTGTGCAGAAACAATAGCTCGTAATAATGCCAGAGCTGCTGGTGCATCCTGTGTTCTCAGTGCAGCACTCCGTGAGCCATCAGTTGTATTCACCTTAAAAAATTCAGGGAAATAAAATACAGAAACAATATTAAGTCTGGCATCTTTCCATGAAAACCAGGAAAATTCAAAATTGCCAAGCTGAGGAAAAGCAAGCTTGAAAGAAAACAAAGACCCCAAAAGCAAGGATCTTGAATAAAATGTCTAAAAGAGACATGGTCCAAACATGTGGCACTTAAAAAAAAAACCTCTCATGAGAGTTTAAAGTCTGTAAGACTCAAAGTTGGCACCCTTTAAAATTAACAAAAACAGTTTCAAACACAACGGTACCTGGAGAACATCCTGATCACACCATGGAAAATGCTGAAACCCAGAGCAGGTCAGCTGTCAGAGCATGGATTCAAATTGCTCTCACTGTGCTGGGTTCAGGCTATAAGGTCCCTGGGACAGACTGTGGCTCCCTCTGCATTCATATTAACACAGTCAGTGCTTAACAACACAAACACTCTGTCATCTCACCAAGCTCTAAGACACATGGAGGTGGATGCTGATGGGGTTTATATTATGCCATCTACTGACTAGTTTTAGCACAGTGGCTTTAGATGTCCTACACAAATCACACTTCTCACTGGGGCAATGAGTGAAATGGCTGAAGATATTTTAAGCAACATTAAAGACTATTTATAGTCACATCTCCTTTCTTTTCAGCATCCACTGAAGGATGCCGAGTGCTTCTAAATACTCCACCTGACCTGATGTGTCACATCAGAATTAGAACTTCAAGAATCCCTGAGAATTCTGATTTAATCTAGGAAACCACTCCCAGCACACAGAGTGTGAGAAAGAATTGCTCCACTTCTTACAGATATGCCAGCATTGCTTCACCGTGGGAAACAGTTTCAGGCATTTTGGTTTTTAATGGCACTCTGGGCACAGATGCATGGAACATGCTCTTTATTTCCCCTCCTCTGTACAGTGCAAATTGACAGTTATATCACAGAAATAAAAAAAATAAAGTCTCAGCATTCACTCATTATAGCTCTTCCGGTTCATCCACATCATAGTTTTTTCTTTGCAAAGTGAGGAACAATGCCAGTGTCATCCTGAGGCAGATGGCTGCCTTCCTCCTTCATTTTCAGGCTCTCCTCTGCAAGCTGGGATAGATATTTCTGCAATCACATCAAAACAAAGCATCATCACCAAAACTAAAATATTCAACATGAGATGTTCTATGCCTTTTCAGAGCTCTCACACTCTCCCAGCATCTCAGATGGAAGAAACAACACAGACACCCTATTTTGGTGTCTGTTACAGCTGTCAGGTGAACTACCTGAAGACGTGGAAAGCCCCAGAATTCAGTGATTTACTCTGTGTCACAAGAGGAACTGGTGACAGAAAGAGGAGGACCACAACTCCTCATCAGTCTGTGTACCTAGACCTCACTTCTTGCAAACTCTGTACTCCCATATGTTATAGGGCAGGAACCAACTCCACTGAGTCATCAGTGTAGAAGGCTGGTGTCTCAGAAAGTGGATGCAGTTTCTGAGTCTCAGTTTAGATTCAGCATGTCCAGTTCAGAGATATACCTTTTGCACAAGAACATTTCTTTTAAGGGAATAATTAAATTCAGTAATAATTAACACAATTTAGCAGTCTAACTAGAACATTTACATTTATTGTGTTTCCCTAAGATAAAGTCTTTCAGTGCTTTAAGTACGCAGTGTGATTTAAAAATACAGACATGCCAACGAGGCTTTCAGCCTTTTGGCAGTGCTTGTAGTTGGCAGAGCTGCACACAAAATGGATGGTGAACTGGTGTGGGTCTGAAAACGGTGCTCAGAGTATTTATTCAAGGTCTACAGACCCAGAAATGGATGGAAATAAGCTTCTTCTGCATCAGCTAGTGTAGAGAGACACATTTGGAAATTGCCACATAATAAGGAAGAGATGTTGTTACACATCTTATACCACATACAAGAATAACTGACCTGCACATTAACAGGATCGTAAAACCCTCTTCTCTAGCTGATTATTCATTCTGTTTTGTTTTGAAAAGACCACCTCATCACTGCAAAATTTTATCTACTTCCAGGATTCCCCCAAGGTACAGTTTACTCTTTGCACTCATAGGGAAGAAGTGAAATTAGAAATGGGTGTAAAAAAAAGCAAGGGCTGTGTTAGGTTGTCTCACATAAATACCAGTTTTGGATCTAAGAGGGACATCTGAAAGGGACTCAGTAATGGTAATGAATGGGCAAACCTCTGACAAAATGACAACTGCACTCTTGTTACTCTGAATTTCAGAGATTTGGCTGTGGAAACTACACAACTCTCAGTCTTGATCCGTGGGTACAAAATTCCATATGGCAGAAAGCCAGAGTAAATGTTACAGTAGTAGACAGAGATATAGGGTCCATAAAGGCTGGGGAAGTGATCCGTACACCACAAACTATAATAAATCACGTAAAAAACGTTTGCTTGTCACTGGATCAGATAACCCATGCATTTTTGCTTTTTAATGATTACCCACAACAATGAGATTAAGGTTTATGCACCACCTTTAGCTGATGTTCTCAGCTATCATGAGTGCTACAAACACCAGTTTTAAAGTTCACAGACCAGATATTCAGATTAATTTAGAGAAAAATGACAGTCAAGGAAAAATTATTTTTTCCTTTAAATACAAGTTTTGATGAATAGTGCATAAAGGCAGTGGAAAACAGGATAAAATGCTGCACTGAGTTGCCAAGGTAGCTTACACCAGATTAATCCAACAGCTTTTTGCGGTAGTGGTGGGAGGGATGGCCAAATGATAGATTTTTTGGACATGGAAAATGCAGTGGATCTGTAAATATAAACACCACCTGGGAAAATAATTTATTAAGTAGAAGAGAATGGAAAATTACAAAAAGTCTGCAAAGCTGACAAAGAAACAGTTGATTTTATTTTTTTTTTAGTGATTGCTGTTCTTCAAACAGCAATGTACTAAGATGAAGTTGACTATTTACCTTGAGACAAATTTGTCATCATCTAAGCAAGGCTTTTGGAAGAAAATAGGTAAACAAGCTTTTTAGTTTTGCATTCAAATCTAAACACTGAACAGATACTTTGGACGTGGCACCAAGGAGATCACATGCGAGATGACAAGTATCAAGTCCACTGTAAAAGACTTATAGCCACGAGAGCATTTTGGACAATGTCATTGTCACTGGATAATGGTATTTGTCATGCAGGCAACAAAGTCTGCAGCGGAAGTCCCACAGCTTCCCATACAGTAAAAGTTAAAGAGTCCATAGTTCTTATGTTCGTGGATAGACTCATTAAGTGGCATCATCATAGGAGAAGACTGACATTTCTTGCAGAGTGCATAACTAAGCATTTACTGCAACTAAATGGGCTCTAGTAATACAGAACAATTACTTGAAATTTGCTGAGTTTCCACCTGAGTGGGCAAAAGTTGGATGAGACATTTACTTCCTCCATTTAGTAAGATAAGAAGTACAGCTCAACAGAACAGTGTGTTTTCATTACCATATTTGACAGCTTTAATTTTAACAGTCTTTGTAGTCTTTGTTCTTTTATCTCAAGTCAGTGTTAGATATCTACCATAGTGCTCATGGGAAATGTCTTAACAGGGAGAAAAAGAGGGTTTTTTTCACACTGACTCAGTTTTAGTTGGACCTCGTTTCCTATGACTTTAGCAAAGTAATTTAGAAAATGAAAAAATCCCTTTTCTTCCCATGGGACCTGTTACCAAGGGGAAGGACTGGAGTTACAATCTTGGGTTTAGCATTTGTTTCATGGGATACACAGCCTGCACTGAATGGTGACACCTTTGGGGAATCCCTCCAGATTTTTTTCTATGAAGCAAACAAAAGGCAAGCAAACTGGGCACCTGTTTTTCAAGCTTACACTTGGAGGATCCATTATAAGCAAGCATCATAGCTCTGTAGGCACAATCCTTGAAAGCCAGAGGCCTTTGTATGATTACAGCCACATAACTTCAGGGAAGTCAAGAAGAAAATTTTCCCAGAGAAATTATTTGACTTTGTCTCTAGAGAAGCCAGTGCCTCCTAGCCAGCTAGGGAAATACAGCTGTACCTTGAAGAGAAGCAGAGCTCCAGCATCTACTGGCAGAGGAAAGGAACAAAGAAAGGCAACAATGAAAGATCCTTGCTTTGCTCTTTCATGAGTTTTGCTAAGAGAATGCAAATGCCAACAGAAGTGCCATCTGCAGCGTATGCACCAGCCTGCACACAGGCAGGGACTCAAGGAGATGAGAGGCAAGGCTACTTTCTCTGAAAAGTCCTCAGCATGGGGCAGTTAAAGCTCATGCTGTCATGACTGACACTATCAACTGTGTATCTGCAAAGCGATAAAGGTAAGGTCTTCTGATAGAACTGCAAGCACCCAGGGTCCCTGTGTGCTGTTCCCAGGTGCTGATATGCTTACAGCATATTCTTATGGAAACCGTACAAGTCTTAAGTGCACCTGCATAGCCTTATAGAAAGTATCCAGCGGTGGAGTTCTGCGTGGCTGAACTGACGTGCTGTTCTGTAGCACAGGGAGGCAATTTCAGCAGGTCACAGGAAATGCCTCGGAGAGCCTGTGCATCACAAAGTACTGCGTGCTGCAACATGCTCCAGAAATCACATAATGCAAAAATAAGTCTGGCAACGTTATTAAACAAGTGGCATGTTTAATGCACCAGAAAACAATAAGAAAGGCTGCTGTGGGGTCACTCCCAGTGATACAGATGTCTGGGACCCTCAAGAACAGAACGTTCCAGAAGATCTGAGTTGTGTGCTGTGCTAGTGACAAGGACCAAATGTATGTGAGAAGATCAAATTCTCAGCTGGCCCCATTTTACTTATGACCCAGAAGTTGATTTCAAGGATCTGAGAGTGAGAAATTAGTGTGCTAATATTCAAAAATGCTGAAAAGCTTTGCTTACTTTAATTTCACTCCATCTGAATCCTGTCCACAGAATAAAAGCAATTTTTTTCTAGCATCACGTATCTTATGCACAATCCACCCTATGAGCTAGCTGTTAGCTAGCTTCACGTGTGTTCTTACCTGCAGATTTTTGTAGTGAACAGTACTTCTGCAGTGATTTGTCTTTGCTGTCTCTTCATTTGTGTAGAAGAGTCCACAGAGCTTGCAGTAAAAGCCCGTTCTAGGCACCACAAATTCCACACCTATTGGGAAATTCTGAATTACATTAAAATGTCAGTTGAAACCTGCCCCTCCACAATAAACTTGTTTTCAAAGAAAACAGCTGCTGTTTACTTAAATGACATAGCTAGGAAGAATGATTTCCCTAATTTTGCAATACTGAGTTGTAGTTTAAAATCCTGTGCATTGCAAATATACCCTCCACTTGTCTCTTAGATATTATACGCATTTTAAAAAGTACCTTCCTGCACATAATGTTGACTGGAAACTCCACTGTGTAACCTCAAGGGCTAGAACAGCAATACTACTTATTAGCAGTAAATTCATTCTGGAGTTACACAGATTGCTCTTTAGGATGCACTTCTTCCAGATGTTTTACTCATTATCAGTGCTTACACTGGAAAATAAATACTTTTGCTTATACTGAAAGTATAATGAACACTTTTATGATGAAGACTTTTAAACTACTGGTTTTCATATATATTTCACATATAGTCCAAGGGAACTTATTTCAATTTATCAGCAACATTAGCAACTGTCTTTTGCCATTCCTCGGGAATGAAATTAGGAATGACCTATAAACAAAAGCTGATTTATTTCAACAGCTACTCCTCTGTCATATACCCTGTTCCTTCACTCTCACATCTGTTCTGGAAAATAAATATTGCAAGTAGCCTTAAAGTGACATCTTGTTGCAAGTTCTAGGTATTGCAGTGGACGGCAACACAAGCCAAGGGCGGCCGGAGCAGCCAAACGTACCCAGGGGAATGCTGAGCTCGGTGAAGACGTCCTCTTGTTCCCAGCATGGTGGAGAGTGCCTTCTTTTAGACTCTACCTCCGGGTATTTCAGAGATCTCATTTCCAGGTACCTAGAATTTGCTTAACAAATGAATAAATGTATTGAATGAAAACAGTTTATTAGTTTAAAGAGACATTTGTAAATGACTTGGGAACACTTTCTGGGTGGATCTATAAATGAAGAAAAATCTGGAAAAAAACGTTTTATGTTTCAAACCAGAGGCCTACACTGTGCAGCTCCACCAAGCTGCACTACATTGTGCGGCCATCCCTATTTCTCCCAGTAGACCATTTTTCTATTTCTAATTTCCCATTGCACAAGCATGGTCAGACTGCAGCTCCACAAACACCTATGTGCTGCATGTCCAGTGACAGAGCTGGGCTAACACAGGGACTGATGAAAAAAAAAAAGGGGTGGGGGTCAGGGGTGGAAGCAGGACTTGTTAAGACCAAATCCCCAGCCTACTTAAGGAGCTGTGTAGGCAGAGAAAACCTTCCTCCAGTAGGACCCCCGCAGTATCACTGTCATCTGCTCCCTGGAGCCATTCTTGTCCCATCCTCAGCTCTCCATAGGATAGCTTCTGCTTTATGGCTCTTGGCCACTTGAAGATTTTGGTTTGTGGCCAGTAGGGATGGGATAATTGGTCCCTACCGACCAACATTAATGGACACAGGCAGGAGATTCAAGGTATGGAAAATAGTGAACTGATTTTCTGAGGCAGATAAAGCCAGTCATAAAAACAGATTCTTTTCCTTCCCAACACGTGAACTCTTTTTATTTTAAAAAAGAGAAATTTGTTATCACAGAACAACAGAATTAAACTGCTCTGATTCCTATTCTTCAGTTCTTACATCAAAGAATTAGTTCCCTTACCCTGTAAAATTTCTATTGCATTGCAAATTTCACCTAGATAAGGATATATTTTCTCATAAAACAAATATATCTTTGCCTAAACCAAACCCTTCCTGCCTTTCAAGTCTGTAGTTCAAAGATCTGCCATTTCTGGCTATGGGAATGAATTTTTCTTCATTGTTTTAAATATGTCTATTACATGATTTAAAAGAAAACAATATAAAATCCTGACTGGTTGTCTTTCAAGTTAACTTTAAGCCCATCCTAGCTTTCCAGATCTGCAACAGAGACCCTGGAAAACCTGCAAGCTTCAGTCAGCTCCTCTTAAAACATCCCAGGCTTTTGTGGCAACTTAACTCTCACTTAAGTTGATTTCTGGGCTTCTGAGATGACAGATGCATTTGCAGAATGTTTAGAGCCTTGCAGCACTGCAGATCCCAGCAGAAACCTGGGAAGGACAAGCTCCCTTGGAGCTTCCAGGCTCCCTGCTGGCAAGTTGGAAGCTGAGATGCTGAAAACACTGAGGTAACTACACTCTTGGGATACCCAACTCTATCATCAGCGAGCCAAACTAGCCATCCCCAGTACCAGAGAGTTTTCACAGCAGTGCTATCTCCAAATATGCAAAGCCTGGCAAGATGTCTTCAGACCAAACAGGTAAGTATTGAAAACTGAGTGCCTTTCAAACCTGTCCTGGAAGAAGAAGGTAGTTCAAAATCAGACATTCATATTAAATGTTCCAGCATTTTCTGGTGGAAAAGCTCACACTCAAAATCTTCTAGCAACTTCTGTTTACAACCCCTTCTCTATCGCATGGGCTCTGGTAGCAAAAAAAAAAAAGAGCATTCCTGGCAAACATGCTCTTATGTTGTTTTCTGCTTCCCCTCATTATACACAGGCCATTCACTCAAGTTTAATTAGAAACTGTGACGAGGAATCAAACTCATTTTCGAACACTCAAAATCTTTTTTTTTTCTAACAGCTAAAACACTATTAGGCAGCTATGATTACATTTATTGGCATTATCTCACAGATATCCTATCAGTTCTATTAAAGGCAGCGTGCGGTAGATAACAGGGGATGATAAGGCAAGTCTTGACAAATGGCATGTATTTGCGTGAACAGGGACTGAGAAGTAATAATCTACAGATGATTTCCATGTTACTAACACTTCAGTACAGTGTGTAAGAATACCCACCTTGTCCAGGAGCCAGCCAGACATTACAGATGCTTTTCTGTTGACCTTCAGAGACTGTCGCTCATTTCATTGACAATTCAAAATAAATTTAGCAAGGCACTGAAAGAGTTCAGCTAAACTCATGTGAACCTTGACATGACAATTATAGCAGCTTATGCTTTCAGAAAACTTGCAAGCTACTTATCATATTTCCTTTACACTATTCAGCTAAGAGCCTCTAATGGTTTAGCTTGGCAAAAGGTACTGGAGTTCTTTTACTGAGCTGCTCCAAGGACAAGTCTTGATACTATTAGCAACATTTATTCTTGTTAGCAATAAATTTTGGTCTACTGTCAGAGAAAACATGCAAAGCTCTCTGTGGGCTGAAAAGACAAAAAAAAACAGTAGTTACCCTTGGCCTCTGGACACTCTTGGCTTCTGTGTCTTGTTTCTTCACTAGCATTTTTGACAAGCATCTCCATAACTTCTCTGCTCTCAGCTCCTTGTGATCCCATCTGTTTGTAGTCATCTATAAATGTATCAGGGAGCTGTAGAGTCTCTTCTTTCAGACGAACAGAAGGTATATGGTGATCTTCAGGCTCTAAACGAGAGTCAGAACTCTTAGCAATTTTTCCTTCCTTCTGCTGGGGATCAGACTCCTTCGCAGATTGGTCTTCTTGCAATTCCTCTGGCTTGTGCTGAGGGTCCAGATTTAGGCTTGATGCTTCAGTTACAGCATCATCATTATCATCCTCCTCCTCATTGTTCTGACAGATGCTAGAAACTACACTGCCCTTTGCTGATCTGAAGTTTGTTTCTAAGCCTTTTTGAGCAACTTTGTCTTCAGTCCTGGTTAAGTTGCTGTGATCGTTTTTCAGTTCTAACACGGATGACACACAGGGACACATTTCTGAAGCAGTTTTATTTTTCTGATCAACCGGTACTATTTCTTCAAGCTCAGTTATATCAGGCTCCATAATTAAATCATCTTCTCCCACTTCATCTACTGTCACTAATTCCTCCATGTTAGCAGGATACCAGGTCTCACCTTCTACCTCACTTCCACTCTCCCAGTCTCGGTCCTGTCAGAAAGATATGAAACATTTCTGAGATCAGTGACTATAGATAATCACTGTTAAACACTGGGTTTTGAACATCAGTAACCAGCAAGAACTTTGATCTGGCCATGCCTAATCCCTCTTCTATTTTAGTTTCAATGAACGTTATGCCTTGGAGTTGTGATTTTAAATCCCATGCACAAGAACAAGCAACCTCTTTTTAATTATCACATAAATTTCACTTTGTGGAGATTTTGTAACTGCCTTGGGGATTACAGTCACTCCAGTCTCCCGCTTCTTACTTTTCTTTAAACAATAGAAAAAGGCACAACATGTTATATTTTACTACGCAACTGATGCTACTATGCAGTCTCCAAGGAAATGAATTTCACCTCTTTCTCTACTTCCATCCCAGGGTAGAGAGAAATAGGCAGCACAATCCTGAGCCCCAGTCTAGCCACTGTGGCTCTTACTTTGCTCAACTAGGTCCTTTAAATTCCTGTGGTGACTGAGAAAACGTGGCTACCTTCTGCAGTCATTTCCTTCCACCAGCAAGAGCCCTCTGCCAGGGACTGTGTTGGTAGAGATTGGCTTAGACCTTAAGAAAAATCAGTTTTACAGTTATATTTCAAGGTATGTAATTTGAAATACCTCACACATGCAGCTCCAGACTTACAGGTCTCCAACACTAATATTTGACTTCAAAAGTATTAGAATTATAACGTATATGTTACTTTTAAGACACACTTGCTTCTCAGATTTCAATTCCCAGACTTATCGCGTACACATAATCTATTAATAATCTGTATTCTCCTCCTGTTTGACCATTCCCACACTTCCCCTCCTAGAATCCTAAAGCAGCACGAAAACTCTGGGAGTTGACACTGTTCTTGCCAGGAGATCAGTTTTCTACAGCAACAGATATCAACAGCTTCCAAATCTAACCATCAACCCATGACCCTACAGATATGAAGCTGGAGAAATTCCAAGAACATTGCTGTCCGCGACTGTGATGCTGCAGTAGGGGTGCAGTAAAGGCATCATTTAATTAAAAACAGAAATAATCAGAAGAGGCTACTATCTGTAGTCCATCTAAGGACAATGTTCTGAAAAGTTTTCATCATTAGTGTCCTCCTTCTGCACTGACACCATCTCCTATTTTTGGGCTCGGTTCACAAAGTTACACAGTTCACTTGGGCATACATTACTTACAGCTGCCAGTGCCAAGTTCTATGCATGTGAAGCAATGTACATGGGCAAAGAGCAACTAAAAAAAGTTCTGGAGACTTCAGGAAAAGCTATCCGTTAAAGCTGAGGTCAAGATAAGGTAAGTTAATTTAGACAACCCCTTTCTCTAACTCCTTTGCAAGCCTTTCCATGGTGGTTTAATATTTCAGTTGGGAGAATGTGCTACCAAACACAGGTTTCACTCATTTTGTCACAGGAGCTGCACCAACAACATGTCACTAACCTTCTCTTTTCTTGTGTTTTCCAGAATGTCTCCCGGTTCTTTGCCTTGCTTATTAGCTGACGGTGAGCTCTTCTCTGGAACTTGCTCTTCTTTTCCAAGCTAAAATAAATACAACATATACACGTATAGCAACACACAGTGGTGCTCTAGCATGTTGCTATTCTGGGTTTAGGGAAGCAAAGTCACTCACAAGGTCACATTCTTTATTTCTAAAGTTTATGCAAGTCAGCTAAGCTCTGGGAAAAGACCCAACAATCGGATTCCATTAGCAAAGCTGCACAAATAAAAATCAAGAAAAAGAAAATTAAACAAAATTAGAGAGATATAATTTAGATACTAGAATTGGCTAGAAGACAGCTGGGGGAGAATGTGAATTTGCTAAAATTTCCAGCCTCCACTCCTCTGTTCTCTACCCACATCTGTTATGTTGGCTCAGACATGGTAAGGAGAGCAGCAGTGTTAAAACTCTGCAAAAGAGCTCAACTGGTTTGTTTATTGATGTAGGATCAGTCGAGAATGCTACCTTGGAAGAACAAACCCACAGTATTACCTGGCCCTTGGTAAAAGAGGGGTGAAGTAAAAGTGTGAGCTCAGAATACTCAAACCTATTTCTTCCTTTTAGAATAAATTATTAGTAGTCCCTGGATACGTATGCCTTTAACAAAGCCACTTTAACTTGAAAAACATGCAGGGGGGTGTGCAACACTCGTGATTTAGAATGCTGTCTGATTTTTCTCTCTGACATCTCCTCCCAAGGAACCATCCATCACAGTGAAATACCAGCCAAAGGAGAAAGATGACAAAAAGTGGTACAGACACACATATCTATGGCATGAGGTAGTGCTGCTGCCTGTTACAGCTGAGCTACGAGGTCTAGAGATTTCCACCAACCTTGCCCCAGCACGAGAATAACGAATGCCAGGTCAACTAAAACCAACTGAAGGCCCTGAGAGCACAAAGTCACAAGCTAGAGATGGACCTCTGGTCAGCAAAGCAGCTCTGCAGCCTCCTGTGCCAGCCTCCCTGAGGGGGGACGGGAGCAGTGTATCACCAGGGGAGACTGGGGGAGGCAGGGTGGCCAAAAGCCAGTAACAAGATCTCTGTTGGGTGGGGATATGAGCATGGGCTGTAATGGGACTGAGCAAAGGAGGAATCTTGATCTATTCCCTCTCTCTACTTTTTCCCAGTGGAGGATCAAACCCACCCATGCTACCACTTTTCCTGAATAGGAGTGCTTCTCCAGAGTTCCCCTGATTTTACAGGTGAGCTGATTCAGTGGTTCTTCCATGGGAAGAGATTTCTGCCAGCACACTGAAGGAACTGTTGTGAATTATTCCTGCCACAGCTGAGGGTAGGGACATATCATTAATAGGAACCAACTGTTCTGCTGTGTTGACCAAAAAGAAAGTATTCCTTATTAAAAATTCATTCCCCATTTTAGCAGTGTAACAACCAGATCCCTGCATTTTCCTAGAAATATTGGGTATCCTTGTAAAATAGTACTTAATTCCCAGATAACTCAACAGACATCACAGGTAGTGGAAGGAGGTGACAGATGCAGAGATCAGCTATTGGGTATTTGGCACAGACTTAGAAGAGGGAGCAGTAGGGCAATTGCTTCTGTACACACAACCTGCATGTAAATATCAGGTTGTCGCTTGGTTTTGTTGTGAGTTGTCTGTCACCCTCCCCTCACTGACTACCCAGAGGTTCCGCGCTTGACACAGAAAGACAGTGTCCATGTATCCAACACTGCAATGGTGTAATAGATCTGCGTGATTTGGGCAAAGACATGGACAAAATGACCTCTCAAAATCTCTTCTAGGACTATATTCCCTGATTTTTCCATGGCAAAACACTGCATGTCATCAGCACCACACCCACAACAACTGATCTAAACTGTTTCAGAAAATATATTACTTCAGCATTTACCATCTTCTTACATACAGTTTGAGATCTCTATTTACCTCATTCTTGGGAGTTTTGGTTTCCTTCACATCACTGCTTTCATCAGCAGCATCTTCCTCATGGTCTTTGTCAGCTTTCTTCACCTTATTCTTATCACTTTGTTTTTGCCTGGAGCCCTCAGATGCCTTGCTGTGCTTCTGTTCAGCCGCCTCCTCCCTGGCAGTGTCCTCGCTGTAAGAATGCCTGCGTTCCCTTAACTTGGCCTCTTCCTTTCTCTTAGATCTCCCAGGTAAATCCTGAAGCTGCCTCTGAAACTTGTCAGATTTTGACTTTGAGGTTTTTCGGTAGTAGTCATCTTCCCTGCTCTTGTAGCCGGATAAGGGGTGAAGAGAGCCAGGGGAACCACTCCTTAAATATTTCTCTCTGTGCCCTCTGCCTCCTTCAATTCGTTCATCCAAATCAAACTTGTCCAGCTGTCGGGAATAATGTTTCCTCTCATGTACCCACATGTCAGTCCTGTCCCTCTTCTCATCCCCATTCTCTCGCCATTCTCTGCTGTCTCTTTCCTCTTCCCGTCGAGAATATGGGGACTGATCCCATGACTCTCTCCCATTCCCCCAGTCGGTCCTGCTGGTCCCCATTGGGCTGTGGGGTGAACTGCAGGAAGTGAAGCTGGGAGTGTGGGATCGGGGTGACAGAGAGCGGCTGATGGGGCTGCGAGAGCGGGGCCTCTCCGTGCCATACCTGTTGCAGAGGGAAAAGGCAGCTGTAACTGGCTCACCCACTGTGCTCTACCAAGTTCTTGCACACTGGAAACACATGGGACCTGCCCTCGAGCCTGCAAACCTCAGACCCCAGGCCTTTCACAGGCATGCAATGCACAGCTGCAAACACAGTGATCAGGAGAAAAGGCAGTGTTGTATCCACAGAGCTTAACTAAATCCCCACAGATCTGTTAAGAATATATCCATTCATTCTTAAAAGCATCTCATAGGGGCTTAGCATTAAAACCTTATAATACATTAATACCTTTACAATGACTCAAATGTCTGTACCCTTAACACTCACTCATCTGGGGCACCTCTGGAAAAAAAGTGACAAAAGTCACCTGCTTAAAAGAGATGTTTCAGGACTGTGATTCTTCTCCATTTTTGCTGGAAGGTCCAGAAGCCAGGCAGATCAGGAATACACCCAAATACACTGTAAGGTGAATCAGCTCCTTCCCTCTAGATCTCACAGTGCTCCCAGTCTTTACTCTTGTCACACAATGGGGAGGAGAGCAGAATGGCTTAATTTGTGTGTTCTTCACATACCAAGTGTAATTTCTGAGTCATCATCAGTAGGAAATATTTCATTTATTTTCATAACATGTACAGTTTCAATCTGATCTCATTATATAGGCCCTGCACCTACTTATTGCCTATTGCAATATTGCCTGTTACCTATTGCACCCACTTACATATTACAGCAATTTGAAGGGAAATCCAAAATAAGAAAACAAAGGAGATGAGAGGGAAGCTCACAGATAATGTGGTTTCTACCTGCAGGTTTACAGATTTATCCAGATCCCAATTCCAAACTACGGAGAAACTTTACCTGTCCACTTCACGCATCAGGTCCCTCTCCCTCTGTGAGTGGATGTCCTGGATGATGGCAGCCACATTCTTACCTGGTTTCTAAATAAGACAAAGACACTGTTTAGCATGCTGCAGTACTCTCCAAGCTAATACGGGTGGTATGTCCTTCAAGAAACAGCATCCACACATCATTCAATTATACTACTACTGAGAAATATTTAGTTTGGGTGGTGTGGTTACAGTCTTTTCTGAGCTGGTATCTCAATAGCATGATCAAAGCAGTAAAATGATACAAATAGAAAATGTACTCTGATATGTTGTAGCACTGTCTGCTCATACTTGGCTGCTGTAACAGGCTTTGAAAACTAGCTTGTCCTTCCCTGATACACATTCACTACAGAGTATTTTCTAGGAACTGGATATAAGAAGAAACAAACCAGATTTTTTTTTCTAATACCTGAATTAAGTATGTATAGCAGTATATCTCTGATCCTCTAGGAATGAACTGCCTCCTTGTTGTATCACAACTCAGCTCATTCTAGAGTATAGCTCTAAAAGACCATGTTTTGACACCAGAGCTTCAGAAAAGCCAAGTGCAAGAAAGATGCATACTGGAAGTGTTGCTTACTTGAGATTCAAGATCATTTTACAAAAGATGGGCAACTCCAGGCTGGAGTGTTTGCACTTCACCAATCTCTTGGAACATGCACAGCTGAGCAACATAATCATGCAGGAACTAAGAGCAGTTTGTGACAGTAAACAGCTCATGCATATTCTCACTTCCATGTTGCACTTCTTGTTTGTTTGCTTTTAACAAAGAGAAAGGGCTTTTGCTCATGCAGACAAAAATAATTTCATGAGCTGAAACACTGCCATTGGAAAGGCTGAAAATATTCCTGAAATTGAGACAAACTGCCACATCCTGGGTAATCTGTGTTTCTCAACTATGTTAAGATGCACAGTCTCCATTACCTCACATCTGAACCCCTCACCATATCACGCTAAAAATGACTGCCCTAGTTTATGAACTTTTGGCAACCCTTCTAAGTCCCCTTAAACTATTATACATATACAGGGGGGGGAAAGACCTTTCCAAAGGTCAAAACAAACTATCTAGGTTACTCGTTTTCCCTAAAGGCGTGTAAAAAGCCCCTTAACCTCTGAACTTTGAACATTACAGTTATTTTATAAAATAGATAGATATTTTATAAAATAGTTAGATAATACAATCTGAAACTTTTCAGCTCTGCATTGCCAGTTCCAGTCCAAGTAACCATGAAAAAATACCCAACTTTTTAGTATTACCCATGGCAGTACCTAAGCCTTCATAAATATGCTCCCAAGAGCAATGATTTTTGAACATCACACACGTATCCACCACATCAGATGTGTCACACACTCTACAGGAAGTCCAAAGACTATTGCTCTGTTCTGATTCTATGTAAATAAATAAACTGTGTTTTAATTTAGGTACTTCACAATAAAAAAAAAGAAAAAAAAAAAGAAAAAGAAAAAGAAATCAGTATGACGTTTAGCCATGGCATCACTGTGTGGTCTAGAGATTGTACTACAGCTCAAACATGCAAGCAGTGAAAAACACTCTTTCAGGCTTAATGTCTGACTAAAAGGATAGGGCCATCTTATTTTTGCTAATGTGTTTTATCTTACATGTAGCTGTGTTTTAGACCTTTGTTAGACCAAGCAACATGGGAGTCCACTCAGAAGAAAGCTCAGAAGGAATTTGTGGAATAATGATGAGAACCAGAGAAAATGGTTTTTCCAGGAATGAAAATTCAGAACAAGAGCAAGCTGCTAAGTATAAAAGATCATTAACATACATTCATTAGTTTATCTTTCTTAATTTATTTTTCCATAATATTAAAGAATTAATTAGAAGTCAGCAATCAGTAAAGATTTAAGGTGTATTCTGCAGGACATGCTATGGAAACTCACAAAATCTGATCAGGAATGACTATCTCACCTTCAGCTGCAATTCCTTGTATCTTTTAGACATCCTAATTAGCAACTTGTCGTCATTTATCATAGCAGGTTTTTCTTTGTAGTACTGCACCATGGCTTGTGCTGCTTCACTGTAAGCCATTTCCAGAAAGGCCTAGCACAAATGGGAAGAGCTTTAAAATCTACTACATAATTACAAATACAGAATATAAGAGAGAAAAGACATCATAATAATTTTCATTTGGATTCTTCTCAAGCAAAATGTCTAGATAGTGTGGAACCAGGGAGCTTCCCAGCCCTGGAGCTGAAATAATACCACTCAATCCATTGCTCAGCCTCTTTCTAACTGCAAATAATGGTTTCAACCCAACTATTAAAGCTCATATGCAACTTTAGAAGCCAGTTTAGTTAAAAACTGAATGACAGGAATCTAATCTTTCTTGATAGAGGAAAACATCATCTTTCCCTTGTTTCCTCACTGGTGCCTTCCCTTAGCATGTCTGTGCTGGATCACCCAGCAAAGCCAAGGCCTGAGGGCTCTGCCATCAGCCTGTGACCGTAATTACACCACTGCAGGATCTGCCTCTGCTGTACCAACAGTTCAGCAAAGAGCGTAGGACAGGCGAACCAGACTAGAGTGCAAGTAATTCTTCAATATCCAGTTCAGCTCTGAGTATGGGTAAGAAAGCAATAGCAGCCTCCCAAAACAGAACAAGATTAGTCTGAAATGATCCCTAACAAACTGGCTGAGAGAAGGCCAAGTTATTAACTTAAAAAAAAGGTATTATTATTTTTAAACGTACAATTTTACAACACTTCATTAAGTTTGTTTTTTTTTTTTAACAATAACTATGAGGCAGTGTTCATTTTTATGTCATTATCAAATTCTGTGAACACCAATTTTATTTTACTTTAAGAGAATGCTTCATATATTTACAGATCTATTAAAAAAATAAAATAAAATTCTCCAGACTCTTATGTCAACAGGAGTCACTACCAGTGCCCCCAAATGCACAGTACCTGATTAGTGGATTTCATGAGGATATAGTTGGTGACCTTCCCAAATGGGAGGCCCAGGTTAATGACATCATTCTCTGTGCAGCTTCCCTCGGGGAGGTTGCAGATGTGAACAACTCGACCCAGTGTAGATTTTCTCTGGGGAAACTGGGGAAAAAAACAACTCAAAGAGATGCTTTTATCTTATATATTCCAGCCACCAGATAAGATCTTATACTGCAAAAAATTAAATGTTCTGTTCTGTTTAACTGTTATTAAGGACTGATACTATTCTTTAAAACCTTGTATTTCAATATCCTGGTTTAGAAATACAAATGGGAAGGGAAATGTTTAACTGCTCTGCAGCTTGCAATGGAGTCTCCATCCCTGGATATTACAAAGTCCAGAGAGGATTTCTAGAAGAGATGTTCTCATGCAATTAACAATATTGCTGTGGAATGTGGTCCTGTACTCAGCCCCAGAGGGAGTTTGGAGGCCCATCAGTGTGGAGATGGAGGGTGCCCCTGCCATGAAGAGGTCTCAGCCCCTCCTGACGCACTCCTTACATGCCCAGCACCCATCTGTTACACTAGCGCAACCCCTGTGGCTCCTCTGCCAAGTTAGACAGCCTTCCCCAGCCCATCTGCATCTGTACGTCCCACTGCAAGCTCCGTGCCTTCCCTGTACACAAAGGCACCACACACTGCTGCTTAGTAAAAAGCCCTTAGCAGACAATTCGCAAGCAATGAGTATTCAAGTATTTCATAAATACTCATTTATGTGGTGCTGCTGTTGCCTGGAGAATAACAGAATGCTCACTGCAGTCCCTGCTGAACTTATGGACATTAGATATTAGTTTAGGTGACTGCAGCGGCATTCAAGACAGCAGGGGCTGAATTTAAATCCTCCTTCTGCCCTGGTGGAACAGACTGGATGGGGGCTAAATGTGACTCCATTTAACTTGTGAGGGGACACACAGCTGCACCTCAGGCTGGAAAGCCTACTACTTGCCCCTCTCATTGCAACTGCACACAGTAGGAAGGGCTTCTTCCCTGGAGACATAGTGACTACTGGACATGAAGAATGGCAGAGCTCCCTAACTGGGCTGGCACAGGCACACAGCACTGGTGCAGTAATCACCTCCCAAGGGTGGAAGTCTATTTTGGAGTGCTGAGGAAGTTCCCAAAGAGCTGCCCATCTCCCTGACATGGAAAACAGGCTCTACACTCCTTGTGCAAAGAGGCATCAGGGTATACTTGGAGAGGAACGTAATTAACCCCAGCTAATGACACACAAAACACTGCTGACACAGGACTGTCTTCCCAGACCACTTCCCTGTTTATGATCTTTGCTGTTAGGATTTTACTAGAATTGTGCCATTCAAGTAAAGATGTAAATCATGTAATCTTATGGGATCAAGTTCACCAGCACCATCGCATATGTTTGGCTTGTCAGCAAGTTCACAACTTAGAGAGCTAATGTTATCTTATTTACACCTTCATCCCATTACCTCCCTGCCAGGCTTCACCACTTAACCATTTGTGTATTTTTCCTGCAGCAAGACCCTGTATTGTATAGTGGTCTGTTGTTTAGTTTGCATGTTACAGAGGCTGCCCAAGTGCATAAGTCAAAGTGCCAAAGTCCAGAAGTGAGATATATTTTCTAACAGAAAAATAACATAGACCTGATCCTGAAAAAGATGAAGCACCTCATCTCCACTTGAATAGAAGAGGAAGTGATGAGCATGCATTTGGCAAGGCAGCCTGTAGTGCACAACAGAAGAATACAACTACAGCTAGCAGAAGAAAAGGAAACTTTCCTGACAGTAAATGCAGTCTCAGTGTGGGAACACCCCTGCTCACCTGTCACCTTCTCTTTGTCTTGTTAGATCTGTTAAGAGATGGCATATTAGGAGTCTACGGAACTAAGAAGACTTAGCTGTTGCCTGCATAGGCTCCAGAGCCTGTGTTCAGACACACACTCAGCAGTACTTTAAATCAAACAACTGTAAGATGTTACCACCTCCCCACAACTGCTAATGGCTTAAATTAAAATGCTACACCATAAATCTGCTGTAATTCATGATTAAGAAGTGGTTACATACTCATACCAGAAGTTGGTGGGCTGTACCAAGCAATAATCATGTCAGCCAATTGAAATTAAATACGATCCATTCATTAAATAGAACCGTAAATCCCTGCCAGAAAAGGAATATACACCTTCCATATCCACAGTCAGGAAGTTAAAGGAGTTTTTGTGTGTCAATTGTTGAATGCAGTTTTCAACAAGACTCGTATTAACTTTCTTTGCAACCAATGAAGTTGGACAACTACTACAAAAATTATTTAATGCACATCAGTGAAATGCAGCTCATACTGTTTGCCATATTATTTCACCAATCCATTTTGGCTAATTTTTATTACAGCTTATTTATTTATTTACTTATTTATTTTTTATTGCTTTTGAAATTCTTTATCCTTTTCCTGAGCTTTGCATGAATATTTTCTAAGATAAGAAACTGACAGTCGATCCCTCCAGTGCTAATGGCTCTCCATGCCTGAGTGAAGACTTGCAGCACTGTATTTGCTTTTTGAAGAGGGATAGAGTTCTTTGCAGATGGATAGCACAGAGAGAGCTCTTCCAGAAATCTGAACACTTTGTTTATGATTACATGCAGGGTCAAGTATAATCTCCCACTGCTCAGTTAAATGGCAGCAGCTTAGCTGAAAGTGAATACTGCCGTGCAAAGGTGTAATAAATTATAAGCCACCTGGGTTGCAGAGTGAATGACAGCTGACAAACTCAATCTTAGCACCTCTAATATAGCTCCCTGTCCACCCAATGAGCCTCTGAAGAAAGAAGAGGATTTACAGCATCCAGGAAAATCAAAGTTATTGTTTCTTTTATCTCTCATAGTGCTTCAGGTCATTCAAAATGAGGACTTCTGCAGGCAGCTTAAATGATAAATAGTGACAGATTCTAAGGAGAAATGATACTGGTATTAGCAGTAATTTCATTTGTTGTGAGGTTGACAGGCATGATGAAAAGGAACATTCCTCTGCGCCCGCTGCTACTCCACCTCTGACCTTGGAGGCAGCTGTCATGAGCAGCTCTGCTCTTTGCTTCCCTGCGCACACAGTGTCTGTGACAGATAGAAACTAAAACTCCTTCAAATAACCTCTTGCACAGCAAAACCACACAGTAGAAAATTGGTTGGATTAAACAAACATGGGTGACGTTTCTGTTAGCAATGCCTGATGCGAACTGGATTGGCAGCGGGACACAACTCAGCCCATCTTTCCAGAGTGTCTGAGACCACATCAGGATGTATACATGAAAGTTAACAAGGTGAAAACTTGAACCCCTGGATTACTGCTGCTATGCCATGAACGCCCTAACATGATTCCATCATGTCTCCAGCTTTAAGCATAGCTTTCCAATATATGTTGAACTTCATATTAACCCTAACAACTTCCTATTTCCATTACGTGTAAGATTTGTTTTCTATTTTCCTTTTTTTTTTTTTTTTAAACAATCTTTCAGCTTTGTCAGTGAAAAAAAACACTTTTAATGTTATCCTTTTTTTCTGGCATTTTTTGATTATTGGGCTAGGAATTCAAGTGTGCGTTAGAACAATATAACAGGGGGGCTCTGCTGAATGCACGGTGGGGCTAATAAACCTAAACCATGGAAGGCTGTACACCAAAGCCAACTTGCTGAAAGTCTACTGGTGGCAGCAGATGGTATAAACAGTACACTAAAATAAACTAAGAAAATATAAGTCCAGTACAATGGGATCTGGGACCTCAGGTGTGTAACGGTTACTGAAGCTGCAGCAGCTGTCTTTGCCACTATTACTACCTGGGAAAAGGAACCCAGCATGGGAGAGGCAGATAGCAACTGTTACAGATCACTAACTGGAGAGATGAAAGGCTGCTCACTGGGTAAGCAACCTCAGAGTAAGTAAAGCTCAGAGTAAGTAAAAACTAATCCAAATCTTCATTCCAAACTGAAGCTGACCTTCCTGGAATGAAAAGACTCTGAAAATGGGGAAAAAAACAATAGGATACACACAAAACCATTTACCCCCCTCCACAAATCTCTCTAACAAGCAAAAATCTTTTAGCACTAGAAAAAACCCTCTACAATCAAATTCTGATCGGCTCCAAATCAAAAGCATAAAAAAGCTGCAGGAAAGATGAAATATCAGACCGAATATTCAGATTATTGTTTAAAAGGAAGCCTTCATGGTTTTAATTCCAGTAAGTAGAAGTAGCTTCTACAAGAATCTTGTCATGGAGATCAATTTCCTTAGGTACTCACCCCTGATGGAGGAGAAGAAAATGTAGGACCCGGCTGGCCAAAGGATCTTGCTGATGTAGTGATAAAGGATGCGCCAACATTTGGTGGATAATCTAAATAATGGATTACACACATTTCATGAAAATTTTGAGTCATATTAATTGCATTAGTGTGCTCAGTAAGCAATGCCCCATTTACATAATAGCTGATTTCATAGTCTCTGCACCAAATTATACACTGTCTCATTGTACTGTGAAAACAAATAATTGAAAGAAAAATAAATTCATAATTTGAAAGGCACAGTAGTGGCTTTTAGCCTTTCTGTGCACAACCTCTAGAAAGTTTTCCTCGGAAAATGTATTTCATTTCACTTTAAATGTCCACTTTTTCCCCAGAGACTGACTTCCCTTTCAGTTAAAATGGTTTTAACTATCGCACATAGAACCACTCACCTTCAATACTAGATGGATTGAAAACTGCTGCATTATTTGGTGATAAATGCAATGTTCCATCTGCCGAGCTTAACATACACCGGATACCAGTGCTGGAAAAGAAAGAAAATAACTTTATGTCCATGCATAATGTGCTGTAAATATTAAAGCATTAAAATAGTTAATTTAAACATTAATTATTTTTAATATTTAAATACCAAATATCAAATTATTATACTAAATTCCTGGTGTAAAACCACTAAAGTAAGGGATGCTGTTAGAAATTCTGTTGGAAGAGATTCTCTAAAATACTTACTTATCTGAAAAAGCCATACATTTTTGGATGTGAAGACTTCCCTTAGTGTGCTGATCCCAGTCCTACATTGAAACAAAGAGACGATGAGTGTAGGAAAAATCCTGAGACAAATTTGCAAGAGGTTGCTTCTCCATTCAGTCTACCTTACTCTGATACTGAGATGCTGAAGATCAAACTATGTGGTGCTGGGGTCAAACACACCTTCACCCAATGCATTTAATTATTCATTATTTGTAGGTTAAATTATCCGTTACTTTACAAAAGAAGAGCTTCTCTGTATTAGATTTTAAATTCAGTATATTTCTATTAATTCACTTATTTCACTCTAGTTGAAGAGCTCATCCTGCAAGGTACTGAGCACCACTAACTCCTGCAATGTCCATAAAGAAGGTGCTCAGCACACAGGGCAGCCAGGATAGCACTTCTCCATTTCAATAGATCAGCAAAATCTGTCAAAGTACCTTTAGCTATTTACACTTCTGTGATACAAATGAATTGGTGTATTAAGCATCAACAAACAGCTCAACTGACTCACCGTAATGACATTTCCCCTGCTCTTTTTAAATGTTTAATGAAAAAAACCCACAAATGCCCAACATGCCCTAGACAGGGGCTACTTCAGACCAGCCCTGTAGCTGCAGCAACCACAGCAAACATTTTTGCAAGCAGGTGCACAAAGGGTAAAATGGAAACATGGAAGAGCAAATATATTCAGATATCCCAAAGCCCCAGGGTGTGTAAGTATCAGGTACTATTTCATTTGTTGGCCATTTTCCTTATATAAACGCTGTTGTAATGTTTTTATCAGGACACCATCAGCATGAAAACACATGCCTTTGCAGTTCGGCGCTGGTTCTGCGATGTGACAGAAAAGGTTTTGAGGACTTGTTGAGCAGGGCTCACCAGGAGGCCAAAACAATCCCAGTCAGAGCCCACACATGGCTGTAGGGCTCAGACAACCACATAAGTGGCCTTCTACAGACCTGACCTACATAACGTGATCTAGCACACAGACTCTTGGGGCAACTGGAAAGCTGCTTCTTGAGGGTGAGTTTGAATTTGGAGCAGCCTTGGCAGTATGAACAGAGAAGTGGAAGCATGGTCTGCACCACACGTGCTGAGCAGCTTCTTGCTTCCAGGCAGACGTCGCTGGGGACCCTGAGTTCTAATTTTCCTCAGAGATACTAGAAGGAGGAAGAGATCCCAACAGAGGAATTATTAAAATATTTTTACCAAAACTGTTTAAACAAGCTGCTTCCACAAGTCTAAGAGGGAAGCCTTTGGGATCAAAAATGCAAAGAGAAAGGGAGAGGCAGATGAAACTCCAGACGTGCAGTTATAACAGCAGTTTCAGAAACCTGGGATCAGCTTCAAGCTCCTCCTCCCTTCGCTTTGGGCCCATGAGTTGAGCTGCGAACCCTGGCCCGGACCTTGCATTTCTCATGCCAGAGCTGCAATCTCACCATCTTTCACAGCAAGATGTGGAACAAAACCAGATCTTGAAACCCCAGTAATTGCCATGAAACAGATGTACAACACCCTAAGCAAAACTATGGCCCTTTGTTTCCACTTCTCTCAGGGCATCTCCACAGCGACGAACGCTGGCGGCAAGGGGGTGGCAGGAGCTGGTGGCCAGATCAATCACCGGGCAGCCTATTCGAGGGTTAAAACCGTGCCCAAGGGGGGCCTTGAAACCACTCACCTTCAAATCAAAGATCTTCTTGTCACAGAGGGTGCAGACGTGGGGGAAGTGGAGGGGTGCCGTGCCATGAAGGTCGCCCACCTGGTGCGGCAGCAGGGAGCGGGCGGGCAGGTCGGGTGCGCCGCTGCTCCGCTCCTCCTTCTGCCTCATGCGAGGGCTGCCGAAGCTCTGCTTGCTGTGGTTGAGGCGGCCGAAAGCGGGGGGGCCAGCCGTGCTGAACTTTGTGTCAGGTGTCGGCTCCTCAGGGTTGTAGAGCTCGTTTCTTATTTCATACTGCTGCTGACTCGCCGACGGCCACAGGCTGTCGCTGGGCATGAGGTCAGGCTTGTTTTGGCTGGGGAAATTAGGGATGTTTTCCCACTGGTTGCTTGTACCGCTGCCATGCAAGACGGGGCTGGGATCTCCTTTCGGATGGGAGCCTGTGTGTGGGTCGCTGGGGAAGGGCCGTGCCGCCCCATGCTGTGCCGCCGCCCCATAGGCCTCCTTGGGAAAGGCCACTGCTGTCTCATGCTGCAGCTGGCTGGGAGCCCCAAAATGACCCTCGTAGCGTGGCCCTGATGCTGAGGAAGCAGCGTGGGCCCCACCAGCAAGGAAGCCGTGCTGGCTGGGCTGGTCGCCCTCCGAGGCATACATCTGAGGGGCGGCAGCGGTGGCGTTTTGCTTGTTGTACTCATAAAAGCCGCCTGCCGCAGCAGCAGAGGTGGAGGCGCCTGCCTTGTTGAGACCCACCACTACGGATTGCTGGCCGGAGGTTGGAGCCATGACGCCTCCAAAGGGACTCATGACAATAGTGTTGGGGGTCTGGGCCTGGACGGGCCCCAGGCCACACCCTGGCGTAGCTAAAGCTGGGCTCTGGGCAGGAAAGGCAATGCCACCAGAGGGGAACCTTGTGCCAGCGATCCCGGGCCCTTGTGGTGGCCCTGTGGCATGGCCCTGTGGGGCGTTCATCATGGTGGGGTGCCTCAGCTGGTTGAAGAGCGGCTGAGACATGGCCACTTTGGAGAGCACCTGATTGAGGACAGTGGCAGCAGCTGGGTTGTTGGTGACAGCGGTTTGAGCCAACTTCAGCCTGTGGAGCGTGAGCTGCGCCTGGAGCTGTGCCAGTTGCAGGCTCGCCGGCGAGGGGAGCAGGGGGCTCGGGGTGCTGACGGAGAATGGACTCTTCTCCAGGAGCTTGGCAGCACTGCAAAGGACCAGGATCTGGGTTAGCTGAATTCACCCAACATCGGCCTGCCCTCTTCTCCCACTAAAGCCTGGCATGGGATATGCAGCCAGTGTAGTCACAACCTGTCATCTTCCCTTAAACAACTGCTGTCACATCCCATTTGGTCAGTTACTACGGAGACAACTATGCCAAAGTTCTCTCTTTAAAACCCTGCTGCATCCCTCTGGATCAGGCCTTCAGCTCTTTTTAAGTACCCCTAGAACTCACACCTCTAACGCAGACCAAGAACAGTGGCAACACAAGGCCCAAATTTACGTTTTTTCTCTCCTTTCCACATTTTATGCAACCTCCTGCCTCTCTGCTCAGCAATCAGTGCTCCTGATTTTGTGAAGCTACTATTACTCCCTTTTCCACATTCCCACAGAGCAGGGGAATATGAAAAGGACCTCAGATGGGCCTATAAAGCCAGCCCTGTAGGTACTTCACACCTAGCACATCTGGCTGCATAAAGCAAGATGAAATACACCACAGGTATTTATTTGAATTCTTCACAGTTCTCATTTAATTAATCTGAAAGGCAGCCTGTTCTGTAACAAAGTATATAGTTTCCCTGTTGCACAGATGCAAATATAGAGGAGGAAAATAAGCGAATGATTTGCCAGAAGCTGGAGCAACCATGAACAAACCATCCTGAAGAATTTTCCCTGTTCAGCTGAAAAGTAAGGCAAAATTTCTGCAGTGCCAGCTGGTAAAAATCAAGGGCTTTATACTTTCTAGAAATCAGAGGTGCACTGTTCTCCTTCAAGTCTTGTACATGAGATGAATAAATGATTACTAAATTGCCTACTTGAATTCCAGAACTGGGAAAATAGGAGATTATATTTGCAGGCATATGGTGGTTCCCAGCTTTGGGAAGCACCTTTGAGACATCTCACCAGTTCACAGCATCACCACCAACCCTTTGTCCCCCCAACCCATCAAACTCTGGAAACATAAAACAGGCAAAAAATAAATCAAAATGGGTAAAGTCTAGCAATGTTAAAAGCTAGAGAAATGTTATAATGGAGAATAGTAGGCAGCACTAGCTTCCAGGCAGCTGCACCCACCCTGCTTTCACTACTCTCCCTGCACCCTTCCAGGATGCCTTCTGTATCATCTGCGGCAGAGCCAGCTCAGTCCACACGTATGCACACTGTCCTGTGGCCACACTCCCTCCATATGTCACTCTGCCTACGCCTGGATACCAACAGCCACTTTCATGCCCCTACCAGAAAAAATGTTAGCCGTTACTTTTTCCACCACCAGGAACCTCTGCTCCCAGACAGCACAGCTACTCAGCACATTACAAATGGCTGGTCATTCTGAAAATGAGAGCAGAGAGCACTGGAATAACAGAGATGTGGTCCAAAGCTCAATTAATTTATATTGTAAAAATGTATTGAGTTTCAATTTAGGCCTTTCAAAGCAGCAGGAGCTATCCATCAACCGCCACACAACCCTCACTGTTAATAATTGGCCAATTTGCTAAACTGCATGGATGAAGTTGTAGTTAATGACAAATGTCTTGTCAGCATGCTACATTTGAAAACCACAAATTAGGAAAACATCTGCTTAAATCCAAAGTATGACTAAGAGAAAATGAATGGGTTTCATATTTAACATTTAGCTTCCACTAGCAACTGCAAGGCACATCTGTCTCCCAAAATACAAAATGCCGTTTGGATAAGTGCATCATTATGTAATGATGAGACTCCCTGCCAGCACAAGCTGACACCAGTGCGCTTCAGAGCTGAGGTGCCTTTTGTTTTCCTGTGTGGTTTCCATCACTTACTCTCTGACTTGCACTTCTACTGTGGTTTGCTGTAAATCTGAATACGGATGAGAGTCAGGGGGCAAGTACAGTCCAAACAACACAGACGCTATCAGAAATCTCAGCTTGTGAGATGCCGAGGACCCACAAAAGCTACTGAGGAGCCCTGTGGGGTGCAAGAGGCTCAGTGAGCAGAGGATGCCACAGTGGCACGCACACTGTTGTCACCACTGGGGAACATGTCATGACCCTGTGCCATCAGCATCTGCTGCACCCTGGCTTATGATGTGCTGTGTGGCACTTGCCACAGTCCTGACCATTGTTTTCATTTTATAGCTGGCTATACCTTTTGTACACTAAGTAAGCTGCAGAACTCTTTAATAGAACATGCAAAGAAGAACTGCCTAGTGGTCTTAAAATAAAAAGAAAAGCCGGCAGCCAGCGTATGATGTTTTCAGGCTCAGGAGCTACAGATGACTCCTGTTCCCAGCAATCTAATTCCACCGTGCCGCAAGCCTACGCAGCACCATGCATATCCCGACAGCTGCAGCCACTTCCCAACTCTGGCGGCTACCTGCTGGACACAATCATGGGGCTCCCTCTCTCCAGTGAAACCATCTCACTTGATACTGCCACAAGCCCTGAAGCTCCCTCAGCCTCCTCGTATTTTGACTAACTTAGGTGCACTCTAAGAAACCTGACAGCACATAAGCAGTGGTCTGCCAGATCTCTCCATGGCTGGCCATGCCTGGGGCACTCGCTGCTCCGCAGCTCTGCAGTCATGTCTGGGCTCTGCAGCTGGATGTAAGGAAGCCAAGGGCAGGAGTGCCCTGTATGGCTGCATGGTGTGTTGCCTCTGGCCAGCTCCAGCCAACAGCTTTCAGGCCCTGTTGCAGAGTGGGGCAGCATCCTGCTCCCTGTGCCTGCCAGCTTCATCCCTCACTTGCAGCAAGAAGCAGGGAGGGCTGTGGGGCTGCAGGGAGCCTTACCAGATGTAAGGAGAAGCTGCAGCCTCCAAACCACTCATGAAGAGACAGAATTAGTGAGGAGGGTAGCTCCCATGCACTGACTGATAGGTATGGGAATGGCCATGGCTTCAGAATCCATCTGTCTGTTATGAATTTACAGATTTCAGGGTGTTTCGGGTTGCACACTCTATCCTCCCACAGCAGAAACAGAATATTTTATCATCTAATCAAGACAAAAAAGGAAGGGCATGTTGATGGGTCAGTGGGAAAAGCAGATATGCAGACAGGAGGTTGGGAGAAGAGCTGTGTATAAAGCATCTTTTAGAGGGATTTTGAGCATTGCTGCTCTGATACAAAATGCAGCATGTGAGAGACACACAGGACCAGTGTGCACAGCTTTGAAAATTTCTTTCCCTCTTTCTGTTTTACAGGCGTAATATTTACATACTTGATAACTTGGTTTTGAAAATAATCCTGATACAGATATACTAAACTGTTGGAAACTCCAAACACAAAGTGAAGATAGCATTCAGCCGAGGCATTCTGTGGGGGCCGCACACCACTAGCACACACACGCCTCCCACCCCAGCTCATCCTCAGGTTACCAAAATGCAGCCCCCGCCTGCTCATGGGGGGTCTCTGCCACAAGATGATTCAAAGCAGCTGAATGAAGTTCTCATTCTCCATTGAGCACCCAGGGAATTAGCCTGCGTCAGCCAAAGTCAGCTCTACCCTGTACAAAATATTCCCAATTATAAGGTCAGAAAAGTAAAAAGCAAATTGAAATTGTCCTCTTTGTTTCTTTGTCTACCATTCGTTGTAACAGCTGGGCTATACCAGAAGTCTCTTTGCACAACCAGGAGAGCAGGAACAGCCTTTCTCTACCAAAAGGAGGACAGGCAGGAGCGCTGCCGTACAGTTTCCACAAAGAAAGCCATAAACCTGGCAAGTTTTCACACAGTTCTGAGAGACAGGAGTTGAAGATAATGCATCAGCTACTACAATACTCACAAAATGAGATTGCAAACACTGGCAAGACTCTATTGCTGTAAATCAATTCAGCCTGTCTGCTGCCCCTGTAATCTATTACTCTTTGAGCATCCAAGAACTGCAAGCAGTCCAGCATCGGAGGTAAAATATCTAGATGGCTGGATTATCTGAGTAACCCTGTCTATAAGAGTGATAAAAAGGTTGAACAATAAACGTGTCTGGTTTGTGAACAGACAGACAACCTGGAGCTTGATTTTCAAATGACAAAATCAAGGGATTTAAAGTGCTGCCCTGCACTTTTAAGAAAATAAGAAATAAATTTAAAAGTCTGAACTAATTAAGGTATGATCTCAGTTGCAATTATTTCTTTAGGAAGTATTTATACTCACAAATATTTGAAATGCTGCATAAGGTATGAATTTGAATACTTAACAAATAAAAAAGACTAATTCATAGCAGTGTAGATTTTTTTTTCTTGCATTTTCCATGAATCTTGTACATCTAAGATTTTTGCATTCCCTCTGCTATGACACATTTGCCTTTACACATAATTACATCTACCTGTCAAAATCTTGGAAAGATAGATTTTCTTTATATTTTTTGTTCTAAAATGTGCACTTTTTTCCCAAGCTGTCTGTATTACTGTCTTGATATCAGAATTATAACAGCCAAGGATATTAACATTGCCGAGTATCCTGGATGTGTGTCTACTGTGCATTAGCACAGTATAAGATTCAAGACCACACATGCAACAGCAGGCTGTTTTTTCATCCATTACAGGTGTTTCTGAATCAATTTTTCTAACAGTTAGTAAACTTTAAATTTTCAATTCCAGACTCTTGAATACATCGAAGAGCACCATTTTGTAATTATCCAAACACAAAATCAATTGCATTCGGTTATGTAGAAGTGTGAATGTCCCATCCCTTTTATGTATCATTCATTCAAAACACATAGGGCTGCATTCCCTAAACATCCAAAACAGCTGCTGCTGCACTAAAACTAAAAGAACAAATAAAAAACACCTTAAAAATAAACAAATCAATTGTTGCATAGATGAAGTTGATAAGACAGCAGGGGTAAATCTTGTCTTGAAATAAACACGCACTGTTTGCCAGAACTTCAGCGAGATTACATGTTTGTATGTGAAGACACGACTTGGTCTCTTGAATTCAAAAGAACTGTAAATCCAGCTTGCAAACAAAAAGTAGAAGCCAAAGCTCGGCAATCTCAACAACATGTATTAATTATTAGAAAAATTAATTATTAAAATGAGATTTTGTTATGCTGCTTTGCTGATCTGATTAATAATTTGAGGTCTCTGTTCAGTTTTGCTTCTTGAATAAGCCCAGCACTCGGGTCAATAAAGACTGGAGCACTGGTTAAAAAACGGACACAGGAACTTCTTCCAATGCTCTACACTGCATCTGGACGATACTAAAGAACTTGTTCATTTTCTCTTCAGCTCCACAAGAAGTATTTTCTTTAGGTTTCAGTAAAATTACTCTCAGTCAGAAAGGCTTGGAAAGTCTCCTCAAAGGAGAAAAACCCTCTACCTTCATAATTTCAGATCTGGAATCTTTTGCCATCAAAGATTTTTTTGCTGAGTTCTGATTAGAAATTGTAAAAAAACAGATCATGTTTCACCGTGAGTTCAGCTAATGGGGAGCACTAAAAACCTCAAGCTACTTTAATACATTTATAAGCTGCAAGTAAAACTCTTCTTATCCCAAATAACAATTTCTAAAGCCCTCCTTTATTCTATTGAGGGAGTAAAATAAAACATCAGCCAATATACACACACACTTTGCCAAGGGAGTTTTGCATATGTTTGGCAATGGCAAACTATTATCTGGACAATCATCCAACCTAACAGTTAGCTGGAAGATGAAAAGTAAAATGTTATCACAGAGGTTTACAAAGCTGATAAGAGTTCAATGCCTGCTGCCTATCAAGAGTCCTTTTTCTCATTTGAAACTGTCAGCCAAATTGTTCTCTGCCTTTTTGTTTATATGCAGAGAAGTCAGGCAATTCTCACTGGGAAAGGGACAAGATAAAGTGGCAAACACAACAGCTATATCTTGGATAACAGTTGTGATCACAGAAATAAAACTGGAAGTGATTTTTAGGAGAAAGGTTAGACCAGCTCCTAAAGTCGGATCAAGCCGAACTCAACCACTCTTGACATATTTATGAAATTTCACGACCTCCAGGGAAAATTCATGGCTCAACTCCTCTTAGTCCTGTAAAGCTCCTCTTAAAACCTATGGCGGCTCTTTGCTGACAGCATAAACCAGTCTTCCCATGCACATCAAGAAGGACTTCTCTCACCTTCCTGCAGCTGCTATCACATCTCTACAGCCATCACAGATCATTTCTCTGCACATTTTTCATGTTGCTTTTGTTTGTAATACTGAGTATGATTGCTCTTCTTCATAACAGCACAACCCCGTGGCCCCTGTAACACCCAGCCCCTTTCCTGAAGTGCTACTGCCCAGAGATGTTGGTTAGGAGGAGTCCCTGGAGCTCATCTGGTGTGACTTCCCCCACTGGAAAGGCTAGCTCAGACCTTCCTCCTTTGGACTGCCCAATGGATTTATCGTATTGCCATTTCATATTGTCCTCATCAATACTGCATCCAGGCTATGTCAGATCCAGTTTGTCAGGATTACTCTGGATTCCCATGCTGCCTCCAGAGCACTTGTAAATCCTCTCATCTTGGCACTAGCTGCAGATTTAACGGATGTGTTGTTCACCCAAGTCATCAATGAAAGTGTCAAATAGACTAAAGACGGTTCCCAAGGAGGGAACTGCTATGCACCTTGCCCTTTTCTCTCCATTAGGCATTCAAGGACATCATCTCCAACTTGCAGCTCTGCTTTAGATGCTGAAGAGACTACACTCTTTCCTCCCCAACAGTCACTTCACCTAAAAAAAAGCAACACCCCATTTGCAGTTGCAAGAATAAAAGCATGAATCATCTCTGGTAAAACCAATTTCTTATTAACAACTCTTGCTCTATAGCTCTGGAAGAGTTGTTTTGGATTGTAGGTTAAAATAACTACACGTTCTGGTTTCTTCACAGCAACATTTGCCTCTGTTTGAATTAGCTGCTTTCAAATGCTGAATCCAGTGTCACAGTCCGCACTTACAGCGTGAGAACAACAAAACCAGGTACCACTGAAGTTCTGCACCGGCCATCAAACTTTCCCTCACACAATGCATGTCTCCATCAATATTTATTTAGGTGAAGTTCAACTCCTTTCAAGTAAGGGACATAGTCCAGCGAATGTACCACCTAAATCCACAGTTACAAGTAATGATGTTCAGAAGTTAGTAAAGTTCTTGTTTTGTTTCATTACATTTATATGTTGTTTGGTTTTGATGATGTCAAGGATATCTCTGAGGATCAGCATGCACACAGAGTAACACCACTTTACATTTTAAATTTCAACAGGCAGCCATACAAATTCCTTTAGCTATACTGCAACCATCTATCTGCAACAGCTTCCCAAGAGAACATAATTCTTTAACGAAGTTAAGAGCAATGTACTTTAAGAAATAGATATGGCACCAGATCAGTGCCCTCCATAACACACTGTAAAGACCTAAATCAGCAGGGGAATCATGTCACAGTTTTATGGATCTTTCAGGGCATGCTGCAACAGTCTGCTTGTGCCACGCTGCCCACACCTACATCCTCAGCACCCTTCTAGTGATGGCTCTTATCCCTTCAAATACCCTTTACAGTGCAAAGTCCCTGGGCCAGACTGTCTCTGCCAAACACCATACCAGCAGGGCTCCTGTAAGAAGGGGTGTTGGGGGGTCCCCAATAACCTCATCACCCCATTAGCCACACAGCCCAGTGCAAACAATGGTGCTGGGGTGCTGTGCAGCCATGCCCCGAGCCCCAGGTAGCAAACAGCATAGCCCCAGGGGCTTGCCTGGAAGCCAAGGAGCACAGGAGGTCTTCTGGGAGGGGAAGAGCAGGAGAGAAGGTGGTATGAACAGTAATGCAAATCCACAGGGAGGGATCAGTGTTGGCAGAGTCAGGTAATCACAGAGGGAACTGGGTGAGCGGCTCCAGTAAATGCGCCTCTGCTTTGGGGACTGTGTCTACAGCTCTGCCGCATGGCTCGGTGGTCACAGTGCTGCTCCCAGCCTCCCCTCGAAAATAAAAGAAAGCTAGGGAGATATGATCTGGAAAGCTTATTATAACTTCAGAAAAAAAAAAAAAAGAAAAAAAAAAGAAAAAGAAAAAGAAAACAAACAATAAAAGAAAACACAGCCTTTAAAAAAACAAAAACAAACAAAACCAAGTCAGAAACCCTTCAAAGGCTTTTTACACGAGCACACAGAAAAACGAACCTGAAATTGAAAAATAATCCTTGGCATGTAGTACTTACTAGAAAAGATACTACAGAATAGCTTAATACACCTTCTGCTAATGTGTTTTGTGCATGGTTTTGTTAACCACTACAAGAATACTAAGTCTGAGTGTATCAGTATCTTGCACTGCCTGGAGGCACAGCCGTTTCATTTGTGTGTTCAAAGTACAGAGCATAAAGTGGTAGGCAGATAATTCCTCATTTGAATAAACCATTTCTATTTCACAGCAGTATGAGACAATACAAAAGCCCTTTTACAAAGGTAGTATCTTCAGTGTGCAGGCAGGAAAATGACATATAACTGTGGAAAGCATAAAGTACTAAGAAAGATTTGTATTTCTAAGTAGCTCCTTCTGTGCTCAGAAAAAGGACAACCTAGTGGAAAAAAACCCCCAAATACTAACCTCACATTTGTTATCATTTTATTTTTTAAATATTAGTCCCAATGATATATTTGAAAAGTTTAATGAAAAAGCACATGAGTAAATTAAGTCTCCAGCAGAACATTAGTCAGCGCTCATAATAGTAATGGCTACAGAAATCACGCACAAACCTGAGCCCTTCTGTTTGATATCCTCAGTCAGCCAAAAAGCGACAGCTTGTGACTAGAAGTCACCCAGGAGCATCACAATCATTTCACAATTAATCTAATATCACCACCTCCTCAAAAAGCTGTTTAAATTCTGTGTTATTAACCACCAAAGCACAAGGGTTCACAAGGAAAAATACTGGAATAACTCCTAATGCAACCAATATGATTTAGTTTTGATTCTCTTTACTGCTAATATTTAAAAGTAGGCAATTTAAAGTAATATCTTATTTAAAAGAAAGAAAACAAAGCTTCACTTATTTTTTAAATCAGATTTCTGATTTGAAAACCAGAACCTCTGTGGATTTTCTAAGATATATACTACATAACTATATACTTGGGCCTATTTTTCAGTTTTTCTTTTATGTACATTTTAAAAGCACATAAATGTTATCAATTCCTATTGTTTACACAGCCACAGACATTACAGGTATACATAAATTATACATGAATCTTATGAGGCCCAGATCTAATTCAGCTCTTACTGAAGTGCGTTGCAAAGTCTTTCCTGATTTCACTGTAGCACGAGCTATGCTCCTATATCTCTTTCCAGTTATATTTAATTTAAACATAAAACATCAAAGAAGACTGCTCTCTTTTCATGATATCTTTGAAATCAGCGTCTAATACTAGGTCATAATATTCATACTGTTACTTGGAAGTAATATGCCGTGTATTTTAGCCTAGGAGCTTTCAATATCTCTTTTGCAATGAATGCTCCTCACTTTTTTCTTTAATGCATCCCAGTTTCTATGCTAAAGAAATTTTAATGTGGATCTTAAAAGATATATAAAGAGTTTTTATTTATTTTTCTTATGTTAAAGGGCAAGAGTTGGTATGAATCAGACCTGAGCGTGTTCCTTCTGGCAGAAAACAGCCTGCACCAGAACTGCTGGAACTCTTTGGCTTTGAGAAGTTTAATTTATTGTCTTGAATAATAAACTGCCATTCAATCAACCTCATGAAATAAAACATAAAACAGGCCAGTGCTTAAATCTTGAACAGGGACCAAAAGAGTTTTTCAGAGAGGAAACAAAATTGGAAGAGGCATTTTATATTAAATAACGCCAATTACTTTGTTCTCCATTTTTGTCTGCCTTCAGTTTTAATTAGCAGTAACTGACAGTTAATGCGCTCCAAGCTCTGCACGGTAAAATTGATTAGTATACTAAGATGGAAAATAAGAATCAGTTTTTGATGAAAAATATCAGGTTTCAGAGCAGTGCATGTGGCAGCTGTGAGGAAAGAAAAAGTGTGAAGATATTAACCCATCCACTACACCCAGCTGGTCATTTGCCCAGTCCTGCTGACAAAACTGCCCATGCAGACGGCAGGTCACTGCCTTTCGTCAAGGAGTGCATTATTTCCACTTCATTTTTGCTCACTGTTTTTGTCCATGTTTACTATAATTTACATGCCCTGCTCATAGCTGTAGTCTATAGGTTTAAGTATGTTATACAACTAAGGAAAAATAGGTTTAATTCATTCCGCTGGCCTGCCTAGTAGATGTTACACCTTGTGTTACTGATGTATCATTTAATCGCAAAACACTCTGGGACTCAGATTCAGTTTTCTGTGTGAAAACATGTCTAAGAAAGTTGTGATTGCCATTGTTTTTTTCTAAAGAATATGTAGTTATTTTCTTTTAAATTATGTAATTTATTTCCCAGGCTTTATTTCTGAAAATAAAAAGATGTCTTGAAGTATCAAGTACTAGTTATTAAAACAAACAAACAAACAAGACAAACAAAGAACCACACGTGACTAATGTTGCTCAGATTCTTCCTTTTTTTCTTCTACTCCAAGGACTTCTACTCAGTCTAATGACTGAGTATAACGACAGCATTTCTAAATTCAATCATCTTTGAAATATTTTGGTATTTTGACTTCTTTCATGTTTGCAAATAATTCTTTGCCCACGGGTTGTAAATGTCACTAATATAATTCTGCTTTGTGTCTACTCACACAGACTTTGCGGCTTATTACAGGGTGGTTAACCATGGCAAATCAATAGGATACAATTTGGTGTGGAATGTCTTTTAAAGTACAAAAGCCTCGGTATTACAAAAAGCTAAGCACTATAAGAAGCTACAGCACAAACCAGATCGTATCGTTAATTTGAAATCCCAGTTAGCTGTTAGTGCCAGAGCTGCACGTCTGCCTTTTCCCTTCGCCGCGCAAAGGGCTATACTTGAAAATTAAATTTTAAAGACCGCTAAGATACTCCGCTTGGCAGACTAGCGTCCCTCCTTGCTGGAGACAAGGGAGACAGGCATTTCGGCACCGCGGGAGGACACGGGTGATACGACATGATCTTACCTTCTTGCAACATGTAGGGCTGCCGGGAGCAGCGAGCTGGTGCGGAGGAAGCACGGCCAGGAGCCGATGTCAGCGTTGCGCACATGCCTCCTGGTAACATCCCACTGACATTCTACCTGCTTTCTGCGCCCTGGCTATTTACGAGCTTCCTTGCAGAAAGTCACAACTTTAGGAGTTAAAAAAAAAAAATCCAAACCACCTCACCCCACCCCAAATGGAGGACTGGAAGGCAGATCACGTGGTCGCCAGAAGCCGGTCTTGTTGCATTACAAGCAGCGAGTGTGGATGGCAAACAATATCGGTTGATGTTTATGCCATATGTTCACGGTCTCTTCATGTATCAGCACCAAAATCCTCTTTCTGCACAGTGTAATGCCATGGAATCCTACCAGGGAGAGGGTCACACTCTAATTAGGTGAACTGTGGAAAAAACACGGCGCGATAACGAAGACCGAGAGGGACTGACTTTTACAGAGCGAGTCCTTGCTCTGGTAGGCAATGAGCATTACCCAGATAAAGTTTTAACAACTTATTAAAAAGCACACACAAATACATCACATTTTAGCCCCTGAGCAATTTGTCCATGATCAAGCTGTCTGCCTCCTAAGGACAGCTGAGGTTTTGAGGAAAGACATTGTTGTTATATGGGCTAATACTATCGCTCAAGTCAGCTATCTGCCTGCGCAGAAACAGCCAACAGAAAAGAAAGTCATCACCAAGCGCTAATCCGCTGCCCCAAACACATCCTAGCTCTGACCTGCGCCACAGGCTCTGCTGGCACTCTAAAGTGAGGGCAAGAGGTGATGCAAAACCTGCACATCCTTAATGCGGTACTTGAGGAGTTATCTCAGCAGGTCTCTTCACGCTGATCTATCCTTGTTAAACCAAAGCTTTTCAAGAACATATTTTGCACCTACCTTCCAAAACCAAAATATTTTATGATTCACATCTGGGTGGCAAATTATTGATCCTTCCCATATTTCACATTATTAAAAATAACATGCACAAAGAGTGCTATTTCCTGCCCCTGCTTCTAACATACCACAGTATATACATCAATTAAGAAATAAATGACTTGTTGTCCCATTCAAAGATCAAAATAAGCCAAATATTTCTATTTATGCCTAGACTACATTAGCTCCTTCAGCCCATCAGACCCCTCTCCTTACAGCTGTCTTGCTAGCCACTCTGCTAATCTCCTGGGACACAGCAGGAGCCTGTTAAAACTTTCTTTTTGCAATTAACAGCATTAGTTTGGAAACGTTTTGCGGAAACCATGGAATTCTATGTGTGACATGATCCTTTTATGGAAGATTCCATTTCCAAAATTACTTTGCAGTAAGGCAAGCCACAAACTAAATCAGTCAGTGAATACATACCTTTTACCTTTAAAAAAAAATAAAATCATTCTGCAATACTTCACACTCACTCAAAGTTGAGCCCGGCGGGGCCTCCATCCATGTTTTCTAATTTCTTTCTTCCCTTCTTACTTCCTTCTCATGCCATATAAGAGAGTTCTCCCCACCACTCCAAAGCAGAAAACTACTGTTCAAGTTTCTGGCTTTTCTCCAAATCAAAACCCCTTATCTTTAAGAGATGGCAAAGACTGTGACTGAAAGGGGAAAGGCGCCTAACAGGTGGTCCAAGGGTTTTCCATCACACATGCAACTCCCATCAGGAAACAGCAGAAAATTCAGGGGAAGGAGAAGGAATTAGTAAAACCTACAGGGCTTTTCTACAGCCTGTTGCATCTCCCCCAGCACACACGTCCTCATTCTCTCCTCTGCATCTGCATTACATTAAACAGGATAAAGAAACCCAAATCAACTTTCACTTGAATCTGAACTCTCCATTTCATGTCATTCTCAGGACAATCATATGAAACACATATGGCAAGTTCAGCCTGGGAACAGCGGAGGGACCTTTCCGGCCAGGAGCAGAGCTAATCCTCACCACTGCCCGCATATGGCCTGTGACTGAAGACTGCAGGTTCCTCCCCGCCTGCAGCTGCTGACCCAATCGGCGGCACGGGCAGGGCTGGCCAACTGCACCATGTCAGCAGATGGACTGGCATTTTTTCCATCGAGTCGGAGCAGGCCAATGACGAAGGAAAGCAAGGCAAGTAACACGGGCGATTTGATTTCAGAAAACGCTACCTAGCACACAGGCTGCATGCTTGCTGATCTCTCTGGAGATGGAAAAGATTCACCCTCACAGCTCTATGGTTTTCCCCAACCTGCATTTTCATCTGTCATCAGATACTCATCTTTCACTTCGCACCCAGGGAAAGAACTTGCCCCAAAACAACAGTGTTACAGGCAATCTGGCAAATCTCACCCCTGTGGCATGACCTTGCCTCGTCTATCTGCTGAGATGGAAAGAAGAAAA
>VWZY01013538.1:251437-304452 GCA_013399075.1 Chloroceryle aenea | reverse complement strand
CTGACCTGAGAATACTTTCAACAAATATCCAGACAAGATCAAACAGCTGGTGCACCTCCCCTGACTTCTTGGAAGCTTCTCACACCTCTGACCATCATTCTTCTCTGACAAAGTATCTTTTGTAGTTTGGCCTGCCTTTGGTCCTCCTCTTTCTGCCTGTCCTCTTTTCCACCCTGCCAACCTTATGGGTCCCCTCCTCTCTCTTCCCTCCAGCATCTGATGGTCAGATTTTGCTACTTCCCTATCCATGTCTTTTTCCTTTCAGGTTACAGCTAGAACTTAAACATATGTCTCCTGTCTCAACTAATAGGACACCCATCCCTTCATAACATGCCTTCATAACATTTGCATAGTTCCCACCCCTTCAGCATATGACAGAGCTCCTGCACATGTGTTCTTCCTCTTTAAATGGTTCTGTAGGTCCTGGGCCACAAAAGCAATGGTCCTCACCTTCAAACTCTTCACAGCACTGGCAATGATCTTAACCTTCCCACTTTAGGAACTTTGAGGCCCACTTGCTCACTTGTCCTGCTTCCTCTTCATGGGTGCAATGCCCTCTCCATTCATATCTAAGGATCCTTTTCCCTCCATCTTCAAATCCCCCTTCTAATATTTCTCTTCTCCCCAGTGACTAAAAGCAAGTGGCCAAATAATCACAGAGAACAGTGGGGAATTACACAGAGATACTTGAAATATTTCATATATTGTTTAAAAATTCTAGTACCTGACAAGAGAAGCATGTCAAGAGAAGGATGCACACCGAAGTCAGACTCCTGTCTGTTCGTCTTTACATATCGTTGGTCTTAGCTTGTAATTCCAAGAGAGTCTGATTACACCTTCCTGTAGATGTTGACACAAGAACCATACATATCTGAACTTTCTTTGAAAGAGCACGAGAAGATCGCAACAGCCCTTTGGACACTTAAGAGCAAACCCACAGAAGACCCTCGGGGGATCCTGTTAGAAATATGGGCAGATTTGGGAGTACCTTGATTTTCCTTCTTTCCAGCTAAAATCTATTCACTCATATAAAAACTTTCTAACCAATATTTGTAAGCACTTAAAAAGACATCAAACCTTGTGAACTTTTCATCGACTGTTTTTCTTGCAAAGGTGAAAGATTACAAACAGAATATCACTATCCCTTGCTTTGAAAGTAACTGGGCACCTCCTTTAAAATACCATTGTATAAGAGTGAAAAATGGTAAAAATCTAAGAAAAATGGTTATAAAAAAAGTTTCCCTCAATTTAATGTGCAAAATCTTGGATTTATTTCTAAAGCCAAGTTTCAGAGATGACATACTTGGTGAGGTCTGATATGCTTTGTCATAGCTTTCAACTTACTGGAAACTAAAGACAGAAATCACTGCAGGCTGTATTCTTGATCTACCATTCATCTTGGCCAAAGATAAAATAATTATTGATCTAAGCAGAACAGACGAAGCCTCCACTGAGAATCTGCCGTAACATATTTGAGATCTGAGAAGATACTGTTAATGTTCACATGGGAGTCTCAGTGCATTTGCAACACAAGATTTAATCCAGGATTTGCACATCAACATGTCAAACTACAGTGATAGAATATTTTTTTCAATATAATTCATTATATTGATATAATATAATATAATATAATTAAAAACGCATTCAAAATAAACTGCAAGACAAGGTCACTGTATAAATGGATCAAGACCCACTTGGGATGCCTTACATTACTCTATCTTGTTTTCTTCTACAGGCACAGGCTGCAGTTCTGAAACTTCCATACATTCACACCGGTAAATGTTCAGACAGGCTCATTACAGACTCTCACACGCTGTGCACCTGACTGTAGAGGGGCATTTTGCCATTTGCAAGGCACAGCATTGCCCCGTGCTCTGGTCCTGCTCAGTCCTCTGTGCAGCCAATTACTCTGCGGAATTCCCTCCCATCAGGCATGAAGAAAATAATTCAGCGCATTATGTTGAGCATACCAGTGTCTGGGTGGGCACTCCAATTTATTAAAAGAATAACTACATGTAAGCATCAGAAAAGACTTTAACTACAGCTCCATGAAAGATCCTATGCAGAGATCTCTTGAGGAGCTGTGGACAATACTCCCAAAAGGAAACCCGAGACCATCCTCGGCATTACAACATCATCCACTACAGCAAGGAAGCATAAAACAGCTCATTAGCAGCCCTATCAAGTGACAGACCTAAAGCCAGCTCCAAAGTTGCCCACACCTGCCTGCCTATAGCAACTGCCAAAAAGCCACATTCCATCGGGGAAAGAAGCCTTGTCCCTCTTCTACATCTGGATCTTGCAACCCCAATATGCTCCAGGGATCCACAGGTTTTAGAGCAGCAGGATGCATAGCTAGGGAGAAAAGATGAGCAGATGCTCTAAGATCCCTCCCCCCAAATGAACAAATTCCACACTACTGTGTTTTGAATGTGAAAACCCACAATGCCATTAAAAATATCCATCAAGCTTAAGTAGACTTGCAGAAATTAAACAGTGGTATTTCTTTCACATCTTACTCACTTATAACCTAAAGATGCACAAACCCTACTGTTTATTATCTTAGGAACTCAGTTACAGTAGGCACCTTGAGATGTTCCTGTGACAGACTAGGAGCAACCATATTAATAATAGTTACTGTACAGTTCACACTGAGCTGCAGTACTGCCACAAAAAGCCTTAAGTATGACAAAGCTGGGCAGAACTCTTAAAACCAAGCCAGAAAATCTATCTTTCCACACCACCTTCTTGTGACAATCTGAATACACTTCATTAATCTCCCAGGATCTGTTTTCTGGAAACAGTGGGATTTTTTCTAACATGTTTTCCAAACAGGCCTCAGCAGTGATCTATCTGGAAATTTTATAAATAATTAGGAGAAATTAAACTAATGAGTGACGTGCACACACAAGCACCCGTCAGCGTTTCAGTGGCTACAAAGAGCACACCCACACCATGCGACACTGTAGAAGATGGGAACAGCCCCAGTTAGAAACAGACATTTTTATCCTAGTGAAAATCTTCTCTAATCTAACTCCTAGAAAAATGATGGCAAATAGATAATTACACAACATGGGAGAAAGGGTAAGAAGAGAGAGATACGATTTTTTCTCAATTTAATTAAAAATCCCACCTCTCTGTAATGGTGTCATAGAAATGTGAAAAAGGACTCCTCTGTAATGCCAGCACTGATTGTTTTCCTTCCTGATATAATTACCATTATAAATATCAGAATTCACTGCACCTTTACAGTAAAAGACATAAAACTAGATGCAATAGAGCTGTAGTAGTAGTACAAAGTTGTAATAAAACCAGCACCACGAATCCTATATAGCAGAAGAACATTAAACAGAAGCAAATTAAAACTCCTCACTCTGACAAAATGCTACAAGGCACCACGCCGAGGCATTTGCAAGCCTACATATAAATTTTTTTCAGAAAAAAATTACAATTTTTCAAAAAGCAAGAGGTAGAACACTTCCTGATTCTTCTCAAAATGATTCTTGCCCTCCCATTGCAAGAATATAAACCTATGGGGGGTTTGTCACTATATGTTAAACTAGGTTTTAAGTTTTGATCCCAAACAACATAGCACCTAAATAGGTGAAGGTATGTGAAAAGAAGACTGAAGGCTTCTCTGCTTGGGAGAGAACAAGATTTCACAACGGCGTGAGTTCCTTGAGCACTTCACTGCAACTTCCCCATTGCCAAGAACTTCCCGAAAGCCAATTCTAGTCTTAATTAATTCTTACAAGAGATGTGTGGTTATGATGAAAAGATGCATTAATACTGGAGGAACGTTTTCTCTCTCTCTGTGTCTAGCAAAAGTTTGAAGCCCAGTAAAGATCCCAAAAGGCAAGTCTGAATGGCAGCACCTGCATCTGAAGAGCTGCTTGATTCCCTCCACTGACCGGCCACTGCAGCGAGCAGGGAGAGATTCAGCAGTTGGCAAAGGCACCCAAACCATCCTCTAAACTTTGGAACAAGCCTGCATCAACAGGAGGCAGGGCAGAGCCTGAAGCAGGTTTAGGGAGCGAGGCAACTGGCCCGGGAATTGGGTGATCTGAAGAACTGTCTTCCTGGCTCATGTGAATGACCTGCAGCCTCAGCTGGAAGGTGTAAGTGCTCAGAAGCCTGTTCAGTTAAGTACTAAATAGAGACTTATGTTGCAGTAGCAAGTCACATATCATGGCAAAATGCACGAGAGGAGTTCAAAAGGCTCCCGATTACATGTCGGGGGGCAGTAACTAACAAGAAACTACTTTCTAGGTTTCCCCTCCTTGCCATGGTACTTTTTGACTATCTTCCACTCAGTGTTTTGCCTTTTACCTCAATGAACATGCAGAAATTTTAAGGAATCCCTATGTACAGGACAGCCTAGTAACAAATCTGCAGACACACCACCTGCAGTAGGTTTTTAAAAATTAAAACCTACCTTATGAAGATAATAAAGGTCAGATCCATTACAAACAGCTTGGGTTCTTAGAGCACTTGAAGAATAGCATCTTTAAAGAAACCCCTGGCATCTGTAGCTATAACTCTGTGTGGAAGAACACAGGCTTGTACCTGGTCACTAGCTCACACACACTGTCCGAAAGTTAATGCACTGACTTCTGCCCCACACCATCACCCTGCCGGTGCTGAAGCAGAACTTCAAATCCCATTTTCTGTTTGGGATAATAACTTAAATCCTAAGCAATATCCTCCTTCAAAACACCATACACTAACCTCGCTCCGACTTTTTTTTTACTGTGTTATACAAAACCAGTGTTCAGCTGCACAGTAGATGGCAGTAAATCTTCACGTGTCATGTCAGAGACCCTCCAGAATTGAAAGAATTTGTGAATACATTTATGGCATTTTATGGCATTTTTCAACATACTGTAAACTCTTGCTCAGCACTACACTTGTCTTCAGCATTCTCATCAAGTTTTTCCTTTGGTGTGCACCTATATGATTCTATAATTTCACACATAGTTCATTCTCAGAGGTCTTATATTATGGAAAAAGCAAGAGGATGTACACACAGTTTAGCAGTGTTGGATGAGGACTGGCTTATCTCTGTGCAATATAATTCAAAAACATATAAAATGTAAAACAGAGGGTTCTTAATCACAGCTGTAAATTTATTGACACATACAGAGTGAGGAAGGGAAAAAAACATACTTGGTGTTGCTGAAAGTATGTCAAATACCATTACCAGAAAGAGAAGCAAGCTGCAGCATGTGACTTGGACAACACTTTGGGACACACAGTTTTAGCTTGATTTAGTTTTTCTGACACAGAAAAGCACCCTCTTCCTGCCAAGCCTTTGCAAAGCTCTAAATCTCACTTAAATTCTTAAGTGCTCATCGTTTAACCTCTTTGACCAAAGATGCTGTCTCAACCTTTAAAGCATTTCATATTTCAGTTCTCAAAAGGTGCATTTGCTAAATCATTTTAGATGTACTGGTGTCAGCTTTTAGTAATTTACAGGATACATGAAGCCTGAGCTAAGAATGTGGTTTTCAGAAAAGGTTTGACCAGATCGCCAACTGGTATAAGTTTTTCCAGTTCCCTGCCCAGCCCTTGGATCAGTCGCAAAATGAACTAAAGTTTGCTAGGCCAGCTTTTTGATCAAGCTTACTGTCAGTTAAGTGTCCGTAATTCCACTGAAATTGTACCATTCATGACACTGAGGAAGGCAACCCTTTCAGTGTATTCTCTTCACATACTATTGTACGAATGAAGCTCATCTCCAAACACAGCGTTACACCTTGTTGTGTTTTAGACACATTCATAAAAAGCAATGAGAAACTACAAAACAATCTCTCTTTACGCTGGATGATATTAATTAAATCAGATTAATACTGTACCAACTTATAGCAGCACATAGAAATCTGTTTTATATCATATCTTTCTGGCAGACTGCATTCCAAAATAATTTTGGTGCCAGCTCTCACATTCCCAGAAGTGCCTTAAAAAACACCTTGCAACCATCTGTAGAAGCCTCATAACTTGCATCCAGCATTTGAAGCCCTGGACCTCTGGGAATTTGGGGCTAGCATTCAAGATTTTTACCCTGGCACTTGAACAGGGCAGTGAAGAAGTGTGAAATCATCTGGACTCAAAATCCCACCAGACATGTCTTCTGACCACGCTCCATTTATATGAAAGTCAGTAAAACTGCTACTGCAGTTCTGTTTCTCATGAGCAACAGCTCAATTGCTTGCAAAAAGCAATTTGCTTGCAGAATTGCAATTGCCTCTGCTTTCCTCCACCGTGTTGGGGCAGCAAGGACAGAGATTTATGCCAGGACTCGCAAACAATACTGCCCTTGTGCCCTCTCTGTTCCAGCGTGGGACTTGCATGCAGCGAGTGAAAGTGCTTACGAACAATAAGAGTTCTCTTCAACCTAATAACACTGTGGATTCATTTCTCTTGTCATTTTAAAGTACTCTGTACACATATTTGACCTTATAAAAGACCCATCAGGGAGCCCAGCAGCCATTTACTGCAGAAACAGAAGGGAAAGAAAAAGCTGTCTATTAACACTAGAATATTAGCTGCCATGCAATGTAGTATCTGGTCAGGTTTGATTTTCTTGACCCCAGGAAAAAAAGTTAAGAAATTACTGACAGTGAAAAACTGCACATTTTGACAACCCACCTGATACCAGCCAGAGCAACAACTGCTGAAATTCTCATACCAAAAAGTCTATCTTTGGCGCGGTGAAAGGGCTAAGCCCACTTAAAACTGGCATCAGCAGTATGGTGCAGACAAAGTGAACTCTAGAAATAGTCTATAGAGAAGAAGTTTTAAATACTGGAAGTTATTGGGGTGGGAGGCAGTTCTTAATATTTTTCAACCTACACAAAAATAAGGGACTGAAATTAGGTCAAAGAACTCTCAGAAACTGTAGAAATGGAATAGAAACGAGGTGTTCCTGTGATGAAATACACAGATACACATGGAGTTTTATGTAAATATAAACAACTACAGCTACACTACACACATTAAGGGACACATGCACAAAATACCTTAGGAAGATTACATTCTGAAAATTATTTTTATGACATGGTATAGCTGCAGACAACATAGCAGTGGCTACCTTGGTCCTCCTAGACAGCTTCACCCATTTTGATGAACACCACTTTGTAAAACTGTGATGTTCTCTGTAGATCAGGAGACTTGTACCTTCGCCATCTGAGTCTGCCCAGCTTATGGTTTAAGACACTCATTACCACTGTGGTAGGTGCCCAAGCCTTCTTTCATTCCTTTAGATGTTTATAGAATTAGCAAAAGAGAAAGCTTGCTCGAAGCCTACAAATTAAGTCCTTATTAGCAAGTGGTGGTCTACAAAAGATCTCAATGTTTTCAAGAAGCTTAAGAGGAGCATGGAGTTTGTACCTGAGAAAGGCCTCAGAAGTCTGAATTAAAAATTACCTCTCTGGTCTATCAATAACAAATGTTTCACCTCCCAGCCCCTGGGCAAAGCCCACTGGCTTCACAACTACATCCTCAATGAAAGCACAGGCCCCTCTACACCACTGGAGCAGTTATCAGCCCAAGACTCCTGTTCAGCTCAATGTAACTTAGTTTACGTGAAGCACAGAGGAACCTTGCCAACTGTGCTCTGATGTTTCACAGTTTACAGGCCTACAAACATAATACTTCATTGTCAGATTTGTATACAATTCCCTCGCAAGACACCCTAGTATCTTAGAAGCAGCATCACCACCCATGGTTAGAGCTGAAAACTTGTCAAAGAAAAAGCTGTAATACACTTTAAATAAATAAATAAAAATTATTTTACAAGTGGTTATTTGCTTAGCTACTAATTCTTCCAGGCCACTGAAGCATGTATTTAACATTCAACAGGCTATTGATGGGTTTAAGCCAGGGGAATAATTCAAATAACCACTTCTGTTGCTTCCAGTATAAGCAATACTGAAATTCTTTGGTGGATTTAGGCACTGGTCACTACAAGTCAGTGAGCTTTATAGTATGGTATTACATTTACACATTTACTCCAGAGCAGCATTTGCTCCACCCTTACTGTAGGATAAAGTGTTCAGGAAAAGAAAGCAAAAATCCTTGTGGTGACATGTACACACTCTCACTTTAGAGGAGCTAATCTTTCAGTATGAACAAAATGAGCTAGATAGGCATCTCTTCACACTCCATTAAGTTATGAGCCTCCTCCATATCAAAGACAACATACAACAGCTGACTCATATACAGCATTTATGTGACGTCCACTTGTCTAATAAAAATGCCCTTACAGAACCTAAAGATCTTTGGCCTGAGAGGGAACTAGAGAAAAGTCTCCAAAGGTGTGACAGCGAACACAGACGATCCAGGCAAACACACAGACTTGTGACCTTTATACTTACACCTCATCGTGGGCAGCTCACTGGTGTGTGGACAATCCTATTTATGGCAACAAATCACTGCAAGTTAGTCCCTTTCTGAGGACCTGGAGACTGACATATCTGAACTGCCAAATATCTAAGCATTCCTCACCCAGTGCTTGTTTTGCTCTAGTGAGACAGACAAATTGATGTCGTCCCCAACCTGTCTTGTTTTAAGTTCTGACACGGGTGTGAGTAACACAAAAGGAAAAGGATAAAATGCCACAGCATGAGAAGACAGTACTTGGTGCTGACTACTGTTGATCAAGTTGTTCCCATGACTCTAAAAGAACAGTAACAGGATTTTAGCAAAAATATTTGCTCATAAGCCAGAAATCAAAGTAGAGGAGGGAGCAAAGCAGTTGTGATTATGAGATTTCTACCACTTTTTACCACTTTTCCCTTTCTACTGCCTTCACTGCCACCCTACTGGATAAAGGCAATTCAAGTTTCTAGTCTCTACCTGCTAACTTACTTGTTCAAGCTTTTCCTCTTTTGCAAGCTTTGGTTCAATCCTGATCCTCTGTGTCACCTCCCTTTTCCACTCCTTCTCTCATAATACTGCACAAAAATCACAGTTTTCTGAAGCTTAATGCTGGACATGCCACTGGGTCAACCTACATTTTCCTGTGTGCCACAGCCTGAAATGCTTCACCTAACTATTGTGGTAACATGCATTTACCCGACAGCAAGACTTCCTGCAAAACATCACAGTCTTCATCTAGGTTAGTTAAGGAGAATTGATTTGGGTTTGTTTCCTTTTCATATGCTACAGTGGCTAATTACTCTTGCTATTAAAATGGAATTTTATACCGATTTAAATACCTATTTCTGAACTTAGGACTTTGGATTTGGCATTAAAATGCGTTGAGTTAACAAGGGCCCAGCTTGCTACACAGACTTGGGTTACAGTCCTATTGTTATTTAGAACTGCAGTAATCTTTGTGCCTCTAGATTTACTACAAACTGTTGGTGAAAATGCTGAATAAAACTGTTTCCAGTCTCTGGGTATCACACTGAGAAGAACCCTATTTGAAGGAAATACACTACTTCCAATAGTTCTCAGACATTTCTTTAAGTTTTCCTTTTTTTAATCCAGTTAGGAGTTGCTGTACTGACACTGTGCTTCATTCCTAAAAATCAAAGGACTGGGAGATAGGAAACAAAATACTTTTCAAACAGGAAATATTACTATATATTTATCAAACAAAACTAAAAATCTTAAAGAAAAAAATATTCAGCACACTCCTTTTAACAGAAAATTATTCTGACTGAAATAATTATACTCATACCCTCCATGCTTTTGTTGGTTTTGTCTTTGTCAGTTGTATTCACCTTAACAATTCCTGTAATATTGTCCCCTACTTGTACCAGACTAACCACACTACAGCTCCACAGACCATCCCTGTCATCATTTTGACAGGGTTAACCCATTTTAAAACAGTATGAATTTATTCCACATTCCATGATTTTTTAAATTCTCAGGACAAAAATCTCCTGAATCCAACTGTTTGGATTCTTCGGTGTAGCCAACCAGGCAGGTTGACGTTTAGTGCAGTTCTACTAGGATAAGTGTTATCATATCCTCATTAAATATCGACTTCAGAGTAATGTATCAACCTCATTTTATAAAACTAAATTACCCCACTCCTTTCCAAATAGAAAGAAAGTGAGAATAGAAAGTGAGGTATTTATTGAACCATTCTGCCTTTTTTTTTTCCCATTAATTCTAGCCCCTTTACAGTCTTTATCTGGTACTGGGTCTCCCTCCTTTCTAGCATCATTCTCCCAAAACATATAAATTCTTCCATCAACCATGGATTTTATTCTTTTACTTTAAATTCCCAGCCAGAAAACCCCTGCTGGTTTTTCAGTTATCGAGTGGGAGGAGTGTAGTAGATATTTTTCAAGTGCTTCTTAAAGTCCAAATTTAATTTATACAATTCTATTTTTTCCTTTTCAACCACCTTTGCTCTAATATTTTCTCCAGAGTGATGCAATTCAGCCTTTCCGAAACACCAAATCAGCATGTTACTCATACAAACCAGCATATGCCTCTTCATTGGGAAGTAGGTCATGCTCACTGGTCCCTAGGCAACCACCAAATCTCACTCCCTTGATCTATTCATCCACATCCTTGTTCATGACGTCTGAAATGGATTCAGATGGTAGTGTGCACTGTGGTTTTTCTATTAAAAGATTATTATCTGTTTTTAGCAGTGCTAAGTGTATTATTATTGGCTGCATCAGATCTCTGGTATATATTGAATGGTCCATCTTTAAATATTCCATATCCGTTTTCTACCTCCTCCCACACACTGCCATACAAAGGACTGGTTTCCACCAGTCTCTGGTTCTATTTAGCAGATTATTTCCAGAACTTGGTTATCCAATTAATCTTTATCTGGTCAAAACTCAGTGGGTACGAGTTACTCATCAATACTTTAATACGATAACATGCAGCATCATTTCTCTTTTTTTATGCTCATCCATTCTAAGAATATAGCTGACCCTGTGAGCAGAGGGGGAAGTTACAGTGTATATATACCCCATAGCAAACTGCATTGCTTCAAGCACACATAAACAAGCAGTGCGTTTCAAAGTATGAGAAATGAATGAGCACCACATAGCAAGGCAAGGACCAGAGAGCTTGATGACAGAACCCTAGCTTAGGCACAGGTGAATTTGCTTCCATCAGGGCTGTGTGAGCTTCCTCACAACAGTTGCATCTGGTGCTCAAAGCCACCCACGGATCACTTGAGATAACCTGACTTGGCGCTGGTTCAACCACTGAAGTATCCCAATCAGTTTTATGACCCTAGTCATGCAAATAGTTGCTCAAGGTTTCAGCAATACACATTTCTGAGAATATCAGTTCCCTCCTTCTGGTCTTCCACATCCCATCGGTGCCCCGTAAGCAGTTTCTCTCTCATGTATTTTGTAACAGAGGATCAGTACGATCTCAGCAAGCTAAACTCATTTTGTACACCTGACTTAACAATAGCACACAATCTTGTAAATTAAGTGTAAATTATCTCTCTTATGAGGAAAGGCTAAGTGCTTGGGCTCTACTATCAGGATGAATTATGTTTGCTTATAAGGAAACAGTTTATAAATTGCTACGGATTTTTTTCCTTTCTCCTGACAGCCATCTTCTGGTTACAGATCAGAACTAAGAACAACGGGATTTTTATCTTGTCTACACATAGAGACATCTTGTGCAGATAAGAGTAGAAAACTAAAAAGGTCCAATCTGCAAACCTAAAGTTAGATGATAATGGAGAGACTAAAGCTGGCTACCAGAACTAAAAGATGGATGTTAATGTGTAAAGGTAGATAACATAATTGTATCACACTGTAACATGCTTAGAGTGACTGCATCTGTATGTTAAAGAAATAAGGCAAATATAAAGGAATTAAACATACATTTTCCTATTGGCATGGTGCATATTTTGATTTTAAATTGGTGGAAAGGAAAAAGTTGACAAAAATCTGTGAAATGTAAAGGGGAATGAGAATGATGTGGGTTTTTTTGTGTTCCTACAGATGAGAGAAGGGTATGAAACAATTTTTTTTCTGTTCTTGGCTGGGAAGAAGTGTTACTTCTGGTTGTCTTAAAAGACATAGATTAAAAATGGAAACTTTCTTTATATTGACTAAACTGGCATTCTGCCTTCAGAAGAGACAACCACAATACACCACCAAACAGAAACACTGACTAACCCCAGCCATCTCCTACCCCAGCCCAGCTCACGGCAGGAGGTAAAGTAACAGTCTTCCCAGACAAGCAATGTCAAGTGACAGCAATTTTCCCTGAGATGTACTCAGCAAATGCACCAAGAACAGAAGTGAAGCAGACCTAAGTTAGACCTTCACCAGGCTAAGAAGAAATAGAGCTAGACTTCTCACCTCAGTGTAATTGCTGCACTAATTGCAGCTTGCCTTAACATCAGCATCTTACATTAGCTCTCCAGGGCAGAAAGCCAAGAAGCCTAATAATAAAGGACATTTAGAGAAAGTGTTTTCATTCCTCCATGTCCCACCGGTTTCAGGGACCAAGGGGGTTTGGGGCGCTCGCTTCGCTGTGTCACTGGTGTTCACATAGCTGCAGCCTTAAAACCTGCTGGGCATGACCGCCTGCAGACACAGCAGATTTCCATCTGTCTTCATCATCAAGCTGTGGCTGTCAATCCCACCAGCTTCACGGGAAACCCTAGTGTTACCAATCAGCTTAGCCTACTGTGCACACGCCACACAGCTATAAACCATAAAATCATTGTTTTTACAAGGGCAATGGATTTAAAATTGCCCGACCCCGACAATTCAAGAAATGCAAGGCTATTGGACCAAGAGAAGTGCATATGGAAGTGGATAAAACCATGTGCACTAGTTTCTTGAGATGTATCCAAACCCTTAACCTATAACACACATAAGCACAAAAGAGAAAAGGTATTTCGCATTTCTTACAGGCTGATACATACAAGAACTCTCCTTGAAGGAGCAGCTGGCCACGTGATCTCTAAAGCCAGCAATGGTAGCATCAGCGTCTAGGGGTACAGAGAGACAACAGGTGGGAGAAGCAGACGAGACAAGTTTTCTTTTAGGTGTACAAAGTTTGTATTTCATTCATGCTATTTGTGAAATGGAATAACATCAGCAAGTAGTCATGAGGCCACAAGTTAGGAAATTACATCATATATTTGGCAATATCTACAGGATATAAATAACCTGGAACATCAAACCTTTCACAGAAACAGATGCAGAAAGGGATTCACTTGCCCCTGGGCAATTCACAGTGTGTAACATTTATGCATGGATGGGCAAGCTGTTTTTAGCTTCCCGGGAGTCAAGACAGACCTAGCAGAACTGGATGTCACATTCCCCCAACAAGGGCAACAAGGTGATTATTATAAGCTGAGGCACATGGTGAAGTTGTTAATTACTACATTGAAAAAGCATAAATAGAAGAAAGAATGTAAGGAACCTTTTTCTTTCTCTCCATTCCCCTATTATTCAAAGTAGTTATAGGAAGAGAAATTATTCAGAGTGCTATAATTTCGTAAAAGCAAACCTTATAAATAATTCCCTGCAGCCAACCATACAATGGAAACAGCACACTTCACCTCTTCCCTTTGGGTTATTTTAAACCCATTTGTGAGTAATTCAACACCTAGAGCCCGATCCTGCAGAGACAAAAGCACAGGAATAGTTTTATTTTCACAACCTGTCTTACAGGTCCTTGTTGGAGCAGATGTGCGTACGTGCGTTCAGAACAGGGCATAGTGAAGCATATGTGACCTAAATTACATTATATTAAATTAATGCTCTGCAAATAAACATTTATTGTGTCTTCTGCTTTTAGAATATGACTTAGCTCTGTGGATAAAGGCAGGCATGGATTACTGAGATTCACAGGGCATTGGACCACACACTTGTCAACAAGTACTTGCATCCTGTACTGTTGTTTAGATGGGATGGCATGAGCAGACGTTTCCTGGCACTGGAATAAATGCAGTGTCAATGTAGCAGCTAGAGAGTCTTCACAATAAGAAACTGTGAGTAGACAAACCCGACTGTTAGGCCAATCACTTCAGTAAAAATTAATTCATACTAGAGAATGCAAATGAAGCAAAAACAGTTCTTGGAAGTACTCTCAGCACGTCCCCACGTGGAGTTTTAGAAACTGTCCTTCTTCCTTCCCACTCACACTGGGGGATAAGTGGCAGCCTCACTGTGTTGCTGAAGAAAGGTGCAGCCAAATCCCACCCCTTCTGCAAATATCCTTGCTTGCATGGGGATAGTACTTTCCAGTGAAATAATAAAACAGATTCCAGGTTAAATACTTCATCCTGCCTTAGTGCCTAGCAGCCACAGTAAGGCACAGAGGGTTTGGTAAGTACTATGAAAACATACACAGACCTAATTCCTGCTGTCCCACTCCTCTGTCTTGCAACATCCTAAGAGGCCAGGTAATCGCTTCCATCTGGGTTTTCCACAGTGAAGATGTGCATTGCTGGCCTTGACTCCCCAAAATTAATCACTGGTGTTTCAATCATCTGCAGTCTTGTCTTTATTCAAGAACTCCAAGGTGCTTTAGTAATTTTGCTTAATTATGTTTTACAGTTTTGGATCGTTGACTGTTGAGTGTAATGTACTTCTTACAGGAGAGTAGAGAGAAGGAAGGGGGAGAAATCAAGCGAACCCACCATAAGCAGGACCATGACACTGGCATTTTCCTAAACAAATCAGGTCAGCATGCGTGTTTCACTAGCAGGAGGTGTACCCACACAAACTTCAGTAAGCCTTCCACAAGTTAAATAGTGCTCTGAAGCAAATGTGTCCATTTCTCACTTAAGCTTATCTAGATACAGACTGAAACAAGGCAGAAAGCAAATAACTGCAACTTCTAGAAACATCCCAGGAAACTAAGACTGTCTATTCGAAAGGTTGTTGCATTTTTTTGTCTTGCAGCTACAATTAATAACCATATGCAGAAGTTCAGAGATTTCTGACAGTAACTGGAATCATAATCACATAAAAATAACTCTCCTGCAGCATAGGAACAATCTAAATGCTGAGAAACAAATTAGAGCAAATGGAAGCCTTGCTGACTGAGATTTTACAAATGTTGCAGGGAAATTGCTTCCTTGCTTCTAGCACTACCATAATTTAAGATACAAATATAAACAAATCTTTATAGTGTTACCTATCAGCCTTCACACAGGGCTGCTGAAATCACTCCTCTCCTAACCTTTTCTTATTTTCCATAATGATTTTACCTATTTTGATCTTCCCCTCTTACTCATTCTCTCTTGCAGTGCAGACAGGAAAACACAAATGTTATTTAAGTACAGAAATCTTTAAAGTAGATTTCACTGAGGTTAGAGGTTATTTTTAGCCCAGCTAGAGCAGAGATGCACTGAAGTGTTTACTAGCTTGGACATAGGTCATAAAGTCTGCATTTGTCATTACCAAAGACCACCTGCAGTTTAGATAATTTATTATCAGTGACAACTGTTTATTACTCTCCAAGGGGCAAATAAGTTTAACCCTTCTCTATCAGTCATAAAGCTCCTGAGCTAAAACTACAGCAGTGGCCTTTGTGGTGTCGCTCAAGTAGATCTTTTAATCCCTGTGCCTACAAAAACATCCAGGGGAACTGCTGACCACAGAGTTACAAGCTTTTCCATGCTGCTCAGGTCTTCAAGTGGGAAGTGCCAATTAGACACAGCCAAACCCTCTAGGGTAGGTTCTCTACCACCAAGCAGCAAACCTGGCAAGCCCTGTGAGAGCTGTCTGTAGACAGGGCTATGGGGGCTGCTCTGTGGGTCTTCAGCAAAGAACTGGGCAACACACCATTTTCACATTTATGGAGGCAGGAACCTGAAGCACTGGCTGCAGCCAAGGCTTGGCTCCTTGCTCTGCAGCCAGAGACTGGATGTCCTGGGAACCCATGCACATGCTGCTGAAGCCATCAGTAACTGCAGCTTCTCTTCAGAGAGCTCCTCCAGCCTCAACCTTTTGTGCCAAAGGGCCAAAGAATTCAGAGATCTCAGCCGCAATGTGGTGACACATGCAAAGGCAGTGCCTCTCTTGAGCAGGGAGCTCTTGCTTGGATTTGAGAGGAAAAAATGACCACTCAGAAATTTTATAACATAAATGCTTGCAAGAAAAAGTCCGTTAGTTCAGACCTCACAATACAGGCTGTGTTTTTGCATAGAGGAACACTGCTTTTACAAGGAAACTGACACATTCTGCACTGGCTTTATCTTCTAAATGATTTCATGCTCTGTGCCAAATCCAGGAAATTATAATAATCCTGTCCTGGAATGGAATGTGAGAGAAATTATTTATTACATATATTCATGTATGTATATACCTATCAAAATAACCCACTGTTTGCACATACCAGTAGCTGGGACAAAAAAAATACAGTAACAGCTTACAGTTTCCCTCTTCTATGAAAATTATAGCTCTCTACTCCTTGGCAAGCAAGATTGTGCAACAACATAATTACGCATCATTCTCAGATACTTGTGTGTTACTGAGGTCTTGTGTCAGGTATCAAGTTTGTTAAAAAAAGTAATCTTTTAAATAAGTTTTAGGCTGTTGCATTCAATTGCTTATTGACACCGTTAAATATCTTCATAATCCATATTCCTGTCAACCCAGCTTGGACTAAAGAAGATTTTTAAAATACGATTTGTTCATAATTCTGGAATTAATTTACACTATTGAGCCACAGGAAGCCCAAACTTCAGCCTGGTTGCACAAGTGATTTAGAAAAATACATGTAATTGAAATTAAGGATGTGAGATTTACTGCTGGGATATGCTGCTGCATTTCCACTGATCTCCAGAGCATTAGTTAGGAGCGAAGGTCACTTTGCATTCCAGCGCACTTCAACAACTGGCTGAAGAGCAATGTTGTGGCCTCTGAAGAGCTTCTGAATGCTAACAGAGCACAGGAGAGGTGAGTAAGGGCAAAATGTGACTGATGCCTTGAGGTACATCTTTACAAAAAGAAGCAGGGGAACTCATAAGAAAGGTTGAGTACTAACAGGCTTTCAGAGGTCTAATCTACCAGGAGAAAAAACGGGGCACTTGGTGCTACTTCTGTTAGAACTTACTGATTGCTGCAACTACTAGTTAATCAGCGTAATTCATTTTATTCATTACAATGAATATTCACTTAGTGATGAAAAAAAGCCTTCTGGCATCAGACTCCTCCCTCTGTTGTCCAACAGACTCATTTTCAAGCTTCCAGTTTTGCTCTGCTAGAGATAAAGAGGGTCCCACATTAGGCAGGTGAACACACAGAGCTCCTGCTGCTTTTGGGGTGTGATCAGAACAATAGTGCTATTCCCACATGTTCACATAAACAAAAATAAATAACATACCAAAACAAAACCCAAACAAAACAACAACAACAAAAAGGCAGTAAAATCTGCTGAAAGAAAAGCTTCTGTGGTGGAGGGATGCTGTATTTTGGGAAACATGCCAACAGAAGATCCCCAAACTCAGCAAGTCTATCTGTCATGTCATTTGGCCCCAAATTTCAGGACTCTCCAAGAAAAGCTACTGATTTTTAGAGTCCTCAGAAAACTGAATACCCCACAGAATGGAGTTCTCCAGCTCAAGTGCAGCAGAGCTAGGGCTCTGATATAATATACAGGAATTAAGCAGTGGGCTTACAGTACTCTTTCTGAAGATTAGTATAAGATTTCCTTCTTAGATAATCTAATCGTGTCATGACTCAGTCCCATTTCTTCTGGTCATCAATATCTTTCTTCACTGCCATTAATACATTCCTACTTTTCTGATTCCTAGGGAATACATCCAATTCAGTTTTGGTGTAACCCTTTTTTCCCCACACAGTCTTGTTGTATAACTTGCTAGCTAATATATCCACCAGGGAATGAAGCACAGAATTTATCTGATGCTCCTACATTACTGCCCTGGAGCAGATGCTCCAGCACAGATTTTCAGATTATGAAGATGGGGTAAGAGGAATGTCACAGCTACTCTGTGTAGGGACATTTATCAAAAAGACAGCTGGTATAAGATTGCTACGTTCTCTTTCCTTTATGCAACAAAAGGTACTTTAAAAATGTCTTTAAGTACTTGAGCTAAACCTTATTTTCCAAAACACAGCAGAATGAGGATTTTTTTTGCCCCAGCTAATGAAGTTATTCCCTGCATGCTGAAATAGTCTCAGAAACATAGTATTATTCTTCCTCTCAGTCTCAACATACACCAGCAGATATTTCCATTAGGTACACTGCTCACAAAGCACTCAGACAAGAGGCCAGAATCATGGTTTACTGTCCAGACAAAACTGTGGGCTGTTTCTCGAGACAAACAGGAGTCTCTTTTCTGGATGTCAAAGAAACTTCTCCTCAACCCTGATAGGGAGGGAACACCTGTGGTATCTAACTTTGATGAGCAACAGAACAATTAAACACTTAAGAAGAAAAGTCTTCTTGGCTTGTCAAGTGGAAGAGATTCACATTTTTCATCTAAAAATGCAATGGGGACAGAAAGCTGCACAAACATTCATCAAGCTTCCTACTGCAGTCCTTTGGTTACGTACAAGAAATTGCACCTTTTATCTAAAACCAAATAAATACAACTCATGCAAGCCAAAAGAATAAAATCTATGTGAGAAAATAACCAACGGGGGAAATTAGTCTGTAAAAGCTTCATTCCTATGATACATAAGTACCTGGCACGAGTCAGGCACCAGAAAAGACGCACGAAGGAGAAAGGTTGTGATTGGCATCCATGTCGCCACAGCTCTGGAATGCTGCAGTGCATGTTTAAAGAAAGCCCCTCTGAGAACTGCAGGATCCACATGGCACAAGCGCACACATGGTGCACAGTACAGCATTATCCAAGGAGCAGATCTGAACAAGGAAAACATCTGCACCTCCTCCTCTTTACATGGCTACAATTTCTCCTTCACGAGGGAATTAGGTGCCCTATCCGCATTAGAGCTTATGCTAACCAGGGCAGTTTTCCTCTGGAAGGGATTTTTCTGTAAGGACAAAAGCTTCTTTGAGAGTTGAAGCTATTCTGTTCACAACGTACTTCAGTGATATAAAAAAAAAAAAAAAAAAAAAAAAAAGGAAAAAAAATAGAAAAAAACCAGCTCTGTTACAGTTTTTTGGATTATTAACTTATTAAGGTTATATTTGCACGTTTTCAATGCTGGAAAGGCACCAGAAGGTGAACAAAACTGATCATGCATATCTAAGTACTACAACAGACAAAAATAACATTTAACCAACAAGCAGGCGCCTGCAGGCGAATGCATGTGGGTTTACCCATTTCGCTGTGCATGACTTGGCTGTGTAATACATATTTTGCATCCGCTTCTGCCCCGACTTTCTTCACATCAAACCCTTGTAAGAAGATCAACGAGCTCTTAGGAGGATATGAAATTACTGACACGACAGAACCCACATAAGCCATGACTTAATTCAGCCAAGTGTCGTTAGCTGGCTACCTTTTCCTAGAGTATTTCCAGCTTCCACAAAATTTCTGGAAAGCAAGAGGACAGTAGTTAAGGGTCAGCAACAGTGTAGCTACAGTTTTACACTGTTTACTTCTATTTATCTTTTCTACCCTGTAAGGTTTTCATGTGACAGAAGAGCAATCTGCAACAGATACCACTGAAATACATGACTTTGCATACATTACCCACTGTGGTGCAGCATAGAGCTGTTTCAAGCTAGCATAACATAAACTGGCTTGAGCACAATAAATGGGTTTAGATGTGACAACACTGAGCTCTGCTATGGCTTCATCTGCCTCAACAAAGACCAAAAGCAACTGGCACAGCTTACAGATAGGTTAGACTTGGATCAGTGCCCACCTCAGAGCTCAGCTTTGTGCATGGGTTGCTCCTTGTTGTTCTCTTGCTCTTACCCTATCTTTGAGCAGAGAAAGTTTAGATTCCTGCTACCCGTGTCCTCATTGTGCAGCCACTTGTCACCAGCCCTTGCAGGAACACCCACCTCAACATCAGAAAGGCAAATTAGCTGTGCCATGTACTGCAAGAGTGGCTGTGGCATCTGCAGGGAGCAGGAGCCTAAACCCCTCCCTCATAACTCTATGGAGACACTACAGAGCTGTATGGAGACACTGCACAAGAACAGCAGGCATCCTGCACCACTGCCACCCTAAGCAGGGGTCACAGGGTTTTTAAAAGTAAGGAATAAAGTTTTCATGCATCTCAGCAATGAATTACAACTATGAGAGAAGAGGAAACGGGAGAGAAAAATACAGTATTTTTCTCCACATCCATATAGAACAGGAAATTGCCTTCTTAGGTTGTCTGGTCCTTCTAGGACACAAAAATTTTAACAACTTGAAAAATAGCAAAATGATGGTATAAGAATCAAAATGAAAATATTCAACATCCTCTCCTTTATGGCCTGAGTAAGTATATGCTAAATGTTCTTTAAACTGAAGCAATCAAAGAAAAAGGATCAGACATGAAATCCCTGATGATGTAGGAAGAAAGTATTTAAAATCCAGAGTTAAACCACCAAACTTTTAGTACACGTTCATAGAGGAAGCCCACACTCAATGGGTCATCAAGTTTAGCTCTTCCCAGATCCAGAGATCCATTTTTTTCCGTCTTTAAAGCACTTCCTAAACATCATCTAACAACCACCATCAACCTAAAAGTCAACACCACCACCTAAACAAACAAAGCACTAGTATGCAAAGTGCATCTTTTATGACCTTCTCGACTGGGATTTTCTGAAGTGTGTTCATGAAAGATACCATATGGAAAAGGATTTCTTTCCACATGCACAACCTAATTTAATTTTCAGTTGCTTCTGTGTTTTAATATTTTTTTATGCTTCAGTTCAATTTCTATTCCACTCCCTCCTACACTTAAGAAATTACTCTAGAAATATAAAGGGTAAGTCCAGGAAAAACTCTCAATTTATTACAGAGGCTTACTTAAAAGAAAAAACAGCCACAGTGGATTAATGTATTTCCTTTCCCACAGCTTTTTCGCCTAAACCATAACTGTGCATATTTACTCCAACTTTTCCATCTGCCAGTGGCATTGTGCTGACACATCCAGCGCACAGGCTGTGGGCACTGATAGCAAGGAGACAGGTTCCACCACTGCTCTCAAACTTTGTGATTAATACGGCATGAAGCCTGGTGAAAAGCCACACTTACAGGCGTTGCTGACTACCAACAGTGCCCCAAATCCTTGTTATTCCAGCCGTGCATCTTGATCGTAAGTCATGTCTTTAACAACAGAAAATGCTTACGAACAAAAACCAAATCAGACTGCTGTCAAAATCTTAAATCACAGGCTACAATCAGATTTGCTCATATTTCTTACAGGAAGTCCTGCATAGTGGAGGAGGCACTTACCTTTTCACAAGGTCAAACTAAGTCCACATCACTGTCAGAGTTTATCACTTGAACCCGATCCTTTCAGCAGACATATACAAACACACACACATTTGACAATATGGGATGTGTTACTGACAGATAAGTTATGTAAACGGGTATGACATACTATAATCACCCTTAAACGTATTCTTGGAGTCCAGAGGTTTCTGGAAGAGATCAAGCAGTCACATTGTCACTCCAGTGCCCCAAAGTGACAAATGCACAAACTGCAGCGATGTCACAATAATTCTCCCAACAGCTTGGTGACCTCTTCGCAAACCTCTCTCCAGAATAATGCTGGTCTGAATAAACCTAGCTCCTCCCAAGACTGGGGGGGGTGGGGGGAGGAAATTTAAAAGCCTCTAAGTTGCTTCCATGTAGTAAACATGAAAAGGTGATGTTTCTCTTCTTGTTTGGGATGTCAGGCCTTTCTTCAGGGGTGTTATTTCTCAAGTGTCACTCTTAAAAACTAATAAGCAAGTTGGCTGCAATTCTGACACTGACTTCACAAGTCCCCTGGTTTCAACAGGGTTTTCATCCCTCTTAAATATTGCCTTTTTCTGTAACATTTTCTACATGAATTATGGAGAACTTCTAATTGTGACTGGCCAAGATGGGCAACCTCAAAACAAAACATGGTCATTATAGTATCTTGAGAAGGCCATTGAAACCCACATGTAAATCTTGGCTGTCTAGAAAGCTGAAATAGAAAGGTCCTCAGTCTACTGGGAAATACAGCCAGCCTGTCCACCAGGATCCTACTGATGCACCAACCAAGGAACTGCATGCATCACAACCAGGAGCTGGTAAAGTAAACCCATGAAGCTTCCACAAAACGGAGAACATTGACTCCTTACAGAAGTTAGAATAACAGAGTCTCCCTTTGCCAAGACCAATAACCAGGCTTTGAGATACAGACAATTATTCACTTGGAATCCAAATTAGACCTATCAGTTTGCTGTGCAGGAGTCACCAAAAACACCCAACCTCTGATACTTTCAGATGGGCTTCACATTCAAAACCATGACCTGAACAGTGGCCTATCCCCATGAAGCATCCAGGCAGGTGCCTTTTCCTTGGAGTTGACTTTTACCATTATTACCAACTTTCTGCTATAAAACTCATTCATTTACATCTTAGCACAAAGAAGATTCCCATGTGCAGCACACTAGTCTGATCTGTCATCAAGCTGTGGAAAAAAAAGTCTACTGATCTTGACAGACTAGGAGGTAAGAAAATGCCTTATCATCTGACACTCTTGAGCAAAAGTCAATCTTATAAAGGAATCTCATAAGAAATATCACTCATTGCTGTTCATAAACATAAGCCTGGTTTGGCTATATTCAATTACAAGCAAAGAAGGCTAATTATCAGTTCATGATTTGGAATGTCTAAAGCATGTGCAATCTTATTTATGTTCTCTGCACCTGTGTTTTCTATGGTTTAAATTATAATGCTGATCTTTTAAATTGCACTCGGGGAGTATCCCAGTTCATTCACATGAGAGAGAGAAATATGGTCTATTTTTAAACAATATGTAAACAAAAAAGGCTGCAGGATGCCGTAGAACCTCACCAGTAGCCAAATATATAGTTGTTAATTCCTATTAAATTGTTTACTATTGCCTCAAGGCAACCCAGGTACTCCCAGAAATATTCCATGCACCCAGTTCACCTGTTGGTGTTATTCTTCTCCTTTGCACTCTCCATGCTTATTACCTTCTCTGTGCTGCTCCAACTCACATTATTTAACTCACGGTATTATGGGAACCTCTTGTAGCTCATCTTTCAAACCAGACGGTGACCTCTACCCGCATGAGCCACAACTGCATTTTTCAACACTCAGAGAAATGAAACTACACAATCCTTGCTAAAGCCCTCTAATCCTTAGCAAAGTCTTTGAGGTGAAGGCAGCCACTCCTGTTAGATGCGCACAGTGCCTCCGGGAATGCCGCCGAGCCCTCTCAGCCCCCATGCACTCTAAGCCGTAGCGATACCGAGGGCGAGAGCTCTGCTAGGAGGCTGCCGCGCAGCCCCGCGCACCGCAGGCTGGGTGTCTGCCCCCCTGCCCGCAGCCTCACCAGCGATGCCAGCGCAGAGCAAGGGGCGCGCAGCCCTTATCGTGCCTGGGGTCCCCCGCCACACACCCATGGCCAGGTAGGTAATACAGCAATACAGCATTTTTGTTTCCCTTAAAAATACTTGAAAAGAAAGCACTGATAGTCGGTTTGGATATAAATATCAAAAGGAATCTAATACAAACTCTATTTTTCAAAGAAGCCAGCTAGGTTCAAGTCTCCTAAAAAAATCACTATATGCAGAAGCAAGAAGAGACTGTATGATATATGTGTGTGTCTAGAGAGGAAACTGAAGGCATATCCAATGGCTCTGAATTTCTATTTGATTTTAAAAGGTACAGGTAACACACTACAGTATTTTTGTATGGCAAATACTTTCCCCTAAGCTAGAACGAAACTGGCTCCATAATGAAAAAGCACAGCTATACAACTGAAGGAAAATTAAATATATCCTATTAAATATCTTCTTTTGAGATATTTAATTACATGCAAAGGAAAACAAAGGTTATAAATTTGTAAGGTTCTAAAGGTTCTACAATTGTAAACCATTTTAAAATGCAATATTAAGAACACTGTAATAGTTAAACATAATCATTAGTTGACTTCCAGATTATAAAATGGGGATTAATGGTAGCTGAAAATATTTAGGTAGTATACCTTTTACATATCCTCCTAAAATATCTGACGTCAAACACCTCAAGGATTGTCTGACTGGCATGAAAAGCTCCTATTGCTGAATCATTGTAATACACTGAAATGCTTTTGCATTCATTCCCTGTGCCCTCTGGACAGCAGGGAACACTACTCACTGAGCTCCCTGAGAATTTCAAGAAAATTTACTTGACTGCCAGTGTTAATATGAATATATTAACTTCAAAGAAATAAAAATTATGTAACATTTTAACTACTCTCACATATTGATTAAGTGCTGTGTTCAAGAGATTAACTGTTTTTCCTTACCACCATTCAGTGGTCCTTCATCTTTCCCATACTTTCTGTTACACTGTGCCTGTTAGAAATATACGGAAGTATTCTTAAAAATTACTATAAAATTACTTTAAAATATTTGACTGGAAAAGTCCGGTGTTAAAATTTTTTTAAAACATGTTTCTGACATAAACAATTTACTTTTACAGCATTTATGCAGAATAAGAAGGCTTTTAAAAAGTTGTTTCTACTGCAACAGTCAACATCTATGTAAATTGTCATTGCACTCTTTTCCAACAAGCCAACAGAGTAGCAGCTTCTAGCTGTATGTGCAACTCAAACCTCTTCAGAACAGCAATACAGAAATTCAAATTTCTTCAATGTTAAATAGATTGCCAGTGGTACAGTAATAGAAAAATTATTCTAAATATACAGCAGTCTATCCCAAGTAATTAGAAAAAACCTCCTCTGTTATATACAAGGTTCTTTTGCTTTAACTGTTACTTTTTCTGTTTGTTTGGGGTTTTTTTCCCCCCTCTAGCTGATATTTTATTTCACAGCAAATGCAGTGCATACCCAGTTTTAGATTATGGAGGATTACACAGTGTTAAGACTGTATGAAGAAAGAGTGAAAGCAAAGCTGTGAGCCAGAGTAACACAAATACTCTGTCACCAGGATTTTCCTCCCAACACCTAATTTCATATGGCTTTTTTCTCCCATTTAAAGTATTCAATAGTTTTTAAATTTAAAAGTAAGCCTTCAAGCAATCTTATTATATTTATTTGAATTTATGAAGTATATATTCCCAGTGCTGCAGTTTCAGCATCTGTCCGACTTCTCTGTTAAGAAGGATGTAACCAATCCAGCTAATACATTAACTCTGCCCAAGTTTGCGGCAATTTAAAGATTTTCTTTTAAGATGACTATTACACAAGAGGTGAAACTGAATGGCCATTCTTAGTAACCAAAGCTGATTTCCAAAACAAACAAAAAAAAAATTAACTCTGAGCACATCATTCAGACTTGTACTTGAGAAAAACATCAGAAATTCAGCTGACCAAAAAAGCCATGAGCATCCTTAACATTTGGGATTTACCATCAAAGTGAAAAATAACTGATGCACTCAGTTGCCTCTTGATACGTACTGCATAGTCCTCCTTAACAGGCAGAAGTTTTTTCAATATTAAAAACATCAGACACAAATTAATGACCTTTTAAGATTGTGAATTATCATTCATGATAAGTAGCGAATACAAAACGCATTCATTTACGTACTCACCTACTAGTTTCAAGAACACTTAATTGTAATTAAGTCTGTTAACCTTTCCATTTCAGTTTTCCTGCAAACCTTAAAGTTCCAAACCCAAAGATGACTGTAACCACATTTATTTATTTATTCTTTTATTATGACTGTTTTCTTGAAACATGCATTGCATTCTGAACCAGATTCTTCATTTTTATATTAAAGAAATTCTACACTTACTAATATGCAGCTAGCTAATTAGGCCACTGATTTAAGTGACCAATCTTTGACATAGAAAGCAAAGCTTTTACAAGTTGCCCACACAAGTTTTATTATTACTATTCCTGAAATCTAGAATTGTTAGAGCCAGGACATGTAGCCGTTTATTATTTCCCCACTGCAAATGAAACAAACAAAATAACCAAGGTTTTTTTTTACATGATACGCAGAGACCTAAGACTGTTTTAATCAAATTAAACATCACTGCCCATTTAAATTGTTGACAGAATTCACTAACAGCATCTTTAGCTGCAAATGGAGATGAATTAATAATTAATGAGGGACTCTGAAATTATTTTTTCTTTCACAAACTGTCCACCAAAATATTTAATCCTTCTTTGTATAGCTAGCCAATTACCCAAGTAACTGATGAATTACATTCTCTTAAAAGCTGAATGATAATTTGATGCACTTGGGCCATTTTCACTGCACATTGACCAGAGGAAACACTTCCAGGCCCGACTGAAAAGGCACAAGTATTTTTTTAATGCTCTTTTGAGCACAGAAAGAAACCTTAACCTGGTTGAGAGCTGAATGCTCTCTGCTTTGTTGGACATTCACACAAATGAAATCAATTTAAATGGAAAGCAATTAACAAACATAAAGGCATAGATTTGATGCACTTGCTTACAAAATTCTGAGCAGAAAGTGAAATGCACTAAAAATTACTGACAGGATTATTTTTTCTTATTTTTATTTCAGGGGTACTTTTGTTCCATTGTGGGTTTGTAGTGGTTTTTTGTTTGTTTGTTTGGGGGTTTTGCTTGTTTGTTTGTTTTGCTTTGTTTTTTGTTGTTGATTGGGTTGGTTTTTGGTTTGTTGTACTATTTTTTGTTGGTTGTTTGTTTTTTTGGATGTGTTTTTTTCTCTTTTTTTTTTGGGTGGTGGAGGAGGGGTTGTTTCTAACAAAAAAACTACAATCAGGCTAAACAGTCTTCCAGAAGTTGTTTGCTGGAATTATTTTACAATTTTCCAGAGGAGGACTGGGTTCAGGTTTTAGTGTCCAGATTCTCCAGCGAAAAATCTGCCTTTACCACTAAGCTCCCACACAACACAGAAACCCAACCCCTAAAGGCATCCTGTCTATCAGAAATCAACTTCAGCAATAAGCTTCAAATGCCAGGTCCAGTAATTCCAGGTGTTCTCAAAGCTGTGTTAGTGTCACAGATGGAGAGGATTTTTACCCTTCCTCACATCCTGTTTTAAAAAGCAGATGTGGGGGCTCCCGGGACCCTGACAGACAACTCTTTGTTCCCACTCGATTGGAGGGTTTCCAAGCATTCTTGCTAAAGAAAACGGGGTTTCTGTGTCCCAGTTGTGCTATGAAGGAAAAAAAAAATTTACTAATTCCACAGACATTTTAGGGGGCACTTTTCAGTGAGAGTGGCCAAGGTTACCAACACCTCCACAAGTTTGTTGGTTGGTTTATTTTAGGGTCATTTTTGGTTTGGTTTTCTGAGAGAAAACCCCAAAATAGAAAAGAAAAAAAATCCATTAGTGTAGTAGCTCTAAGATTCAAGATCCATTGATGAGAATTAATTGAGCTTGGGCTTCAAATTGTTCCAGATCAGTTATACATAAAGAATATTTGAAATTACTAACTGAATGCAATGAGATGATTTTCCTTCTCAACAAAGCTGAGATTCCTATTCTTTTTTTAGTCATTTTATTGAGAAATCCAGTATTTATTCATTCTGCGGGCTGCTTAACAATGCTTAATGCTGGACATTAGCATCTATTTTTCTTAGATACCAGAGAAAATGTGGAGGATTCCCCGGTGTGTTTCTTCAAGCAAAGATTCAAAAAAACGATTCTAAAAAGGAAATTTTCAAGCTCCAGCAGGACTAACGAATAACAAACAAAACCCCCAATCCAACTGCCTTTGGTAACTTTGCATCCAAGTACAATTCTGACAGAGTCAAACGGGAGTCTCTAAAATAATATTTTTTGCTCACTGTAATATATAATGAAGTAACAGAAAGGAATATAAAATATATCTGTATGCTCTTGGAAAGAGGGAGTTCATGCTCCCTGCTGTTCTTCGGAATACATTTATCACTATAATAGGATTTCTAAAACTGAATAATTTGCCTAGTTAGATACCTATAATGTATACACACTAAGAAAAAAAGGTACATGTAAACTGTCCCAGAGCTAATTACTCCTAAGGAATATAATTCTTCCTTAATTTTATTAGCGTACCTTAACAACGGTTTCAGAGTATTTTTAAGAGATAACTAAACCTCCTGTTGTATCAAGGTGATATTTGATATATTGCACAAAAATGAGTAATTTGAAGTTCAAACTCCTTTGTAAGTTTGCTTACAGTGCCCTGTGCAGCAGGTCATTGACAGCACTGAAAAGTTTCTTTCGTAGTTCAGCAGCTCCAGTCTTTGGATGTACAATGCTGCATCAGCAACAAGATTATTGGATTTTCTTTGCCACTCCATTTACTGACAAATATTCTACTCAAACCATATTGATGATTAGTGGCAAGATCTGCTAAAAAGAAACTTCTGTAGCTTTTACTCCAAGTAAAAGTCGAAAAACACAGGTCATTTCTTTAGAAAATCACTCTGAATGAAAAGACAGCAAAATACCACTGAAGGATTCTGTTACGTTCAGCACAGTTCTAATGCTCTGCTGACCTGTATTACCTGTCTGATACAAGAAGAGCCTACAAGCTGGGGTTTGGGAAATTTTAAAAGTCACCATGACAAATTTTAATGTGGAAAATACCATATGTTGCAGATGTTGAGTCATTTCTACTCCCCAGGAGGAACATCTTAGCTGTTTAAATCCTTGAAGATAGGTGATTTAAAGAAAAAAATCTCACCGCCCTGACTGGAGATGTAGAGAGGATCTGTCTGAGAGCAAAGCAGCTCATTCTTTACTATAATTCTTTTTTTCTCCCCCCCACAAGCTTTTTTCCATTTTTTTTTTTTTAAGTTAACACAACTAGGACAGTATGTAGTTAATACAGGAGTGGCACTTGTGGGGATGACTGCGACAGAAACAATTTATCGTTTTAAAACCAATTCATACAAAACCCCAGGACTAATATTGCAGACGATTAAAATTTAGACATACAGCAGTTAACAAATTGAAGATTCCCAGGGAAGATCTCATAAATGAGCTCCTGGACTGTGTGAACTGCCACTGTGGTGACCGTGTTTTCTCCAGTTAAGAATTCATATTGAATGATGAAAGAATTTCAGTATTCCTGTGTTCAAAGCAGTATTTCCTCCTCATGCAGAGATTTCCATCCAGTGCCTGATCAGATCATATAGATGCACGTGTTAAATACCAGCTTCTGCCAGACTTCACTTACACAAGTTCAAACACGTACTATTTGTTATTAATTTTGTTTTTCAGGTATTATTCATCACTGCTGATGATTACAAAATGATTGTTCATGTCAGTAGGCATGCCATGGCATGCATAAAACCAGCAGTAACCACTGAACAAAAATAAAATTCCCAATTTTCCATGAGGAAAATATTCCCGTAATATATTTTCCATGTTATTATTAAGTTGAAGAGACAGAGGCAACTTAATGATTAATTATAATTACATTTTCATACAGTCTGAAAACACTAAAGAGCATTCATGTTTCTGTTAACACATGTTCATGCATTTTCACTTCCACCTTCAATGTCCTGCTTAAAATTTGCAAAATTGTCTTCAGATAAAGAACCATTCACCAATCAAATGCCTATATTGAACATATTGTTTCTTCCCTTTCCTTTTGCCCTCATCCCTCCAGTGAAGGAATAGTTGTTATGACATGAAAGAGACTAAAAACAGATGAAAAACTACCCTTTTGCCAAACCCATCGGTATCTATCTGCAGTGATACTGTAACAATAAGAAGATTACAAGGCTTTTTATCCTTTGAATCATCATTTCTTCTGGAAAAATGTGCAATATTTATATCTGCAGATTTCTTAAATTTTCACAGAGTTACAGGTTGTTTACATTATTTATATTGGGATTTAAAGCTATAAAAAAATAAAGTCAATTAAAACAAGGAGTTTCTTGTTTATGCAATTCTTACCATTAACCTACAGAGACAGAGTAGTAACTCTGCAGTTAAAGAGTTTTGCTCTTTCAACACTGCAAACACCAAGGATCTGGGGCAGTACAGCAATGACAAGCCAACACACTAAATGGTTAAACAAAATAATTAATTTAACATTACAGGAATGAATCTGGCTACTACCAGACTCCAACACAGACCAAGCACTCATGCATTCTAATGGTTTGCACAGAATTTGATGCGCTCCTTCTATTCACTTTTTGAGTTTCCTTCAATTCCTTAACTTTATAAAGGCATATAATTAAGTTTTTGCTGTTTAACCACAGTAAATCTCTTAAAAGTCTTTTAAAACAATGCACATAAATAAATTTTCTTTAATTAAACCACTCTGTATCTGCAGCAGTCATCCTTAAAAGCAAACACAAAAATATACTGTTTCATTAAAAGTTCCCAAATGCACCAGAAGAATATACTTTTCCTGTAAGAACACCTATCACATAAAAACAATAAATAAATGAAGAATTTTACAAAGTATTTAATACTTGCAAATTGTTTATGCTCAGGTAACACTGATTTACGGGTTTAATACATCTCTGTTTAACAAAGCACTGTTGAAGGCAGAAAGCTTTTCTATGGCTTCCTGGCTTCACTAGCAGCAATCTCCCCAAGTCTGGTCCCACATCCCTGCAGCTACCTGAGCCTTGGGAGCAGCTTTAATGAGCAGCCTTAAAAAAGCAGAAGTTTGTAATTGCTCCTATCTAGGTGTTTTAAATACCAGCATTATCTAGCAGTCACCCGAGGACCCAGAAAAGATAAGGATATGTTGTCAACAAAAGAAAAATAAGAGAAGGTCTTCGGTGCCCACCCCCTGACTTGACAAAATCCAGGGCCTGATACTGGTGTCCAGGTCAAAAATAGACTGTCTGCATCTGAAAGCATCAGAGGACATTTCCTCAGTTATCTCATTGTTAGCTGTTTTGCAAACCACATTAAGCACTTCATATAATGGCATCCCTATCTGCTGTAACCCATTTGGGAATCATCTTTGAGAAAACACATGTTCCTCAAAGGCAATAGGAACAATTAAGAAAAATAAATTCTACCATGAAGTCCTTTCTCTTGTGTCTGTGCATTATGCTTGCAATAGAAGTAGGTATCTCCTTTACAAATGCCACCACCATCCTGTTCACAAGAAGAATTAAAAGCAAAGCACATAGACCTTCATCTGCCTTTGCCAATCACCACAATAACATAACACATTGGAGGCACAAACGCTTCTAACAAAAGCACACAGCAGTAAGATACACTATGTTCTCTTCATTTTTATGGACCAAGGGTCTAAACAGAGTACCATATAATAATTAATAAGTAATTATGAGAAACCATTATCATCAAGTTAAATGAATACACTACCTTTCCTGATTCATTATCTTTGCTTTCGAGCTTTTCCTCTCACAGATAAAAATTCAGGAATTCCCCATGTCCTTGCTGAGCACTCACATAAGTTTGCAAGATTCAACTGCATGCGCTGTCCAAGCCAGTATAGCTTAAATCTCAGCCAGCTGGGAACCCAGGCAGATAAGGACCGGCCTATGGAAAGTTTATCTTTAGAAAGGGAACAGGGTACTTGAAACAGAACTTCAGGCCAGGACAGTCTGTAGATGAATATTATGTTATAGACTGTAGGTTAAATAAATGCATTGACAAGAAGATCATCTGCCAGATTCTACTAGATGCTACCACTTACTAACCAATTCATTTGATCTGTTTCAAACAGGTCTAGGTATCGGACTCACACCTCCTCCACCACAGAGTTTTATAATTTCATAACAAAATTAAGTAAACCAGTTTCTGACATAGGCAATTGAAATAATAAAAAGGTGATGTGCATTTCAGCAGAAACATGCAGAATTCTTTGCAAAACAGCCAAACAAAGCTTTTTCCACTGAAAGGCCGTCTGGCATAAGAAATGTTTTTTTTCAATGAAAATTTTTGCTTTTGTTTAACAATATTATATTCTCGATTCAGTAAACCTAGTATTGATAGATTTTTTTTTTTCAAGATTACACAATAACTTAAATTTCTTCTTCTTTTTTTTTTTTTTTTTTAATGTAAGGTCAGAAACCAAGTTTTAAAAAACACCTTCCAAAATTGCAACAGTTTAATAATTCTGCATCATGACTACTCTGCATTGTGGCAAAATGAGATTTCGCTACAAGAACTATCTAAGGATGAATTTTAAAATTATACAAGAAAAAAATCGTCCGTTTGAATTTTACTCTGAACTTTTACTAAAAGAAAATTCTATCAATAGCCTTGTTATTTAACAGAAAGCTTTAGAAAACATTTACTATTTGCCTTTCAAAATCTTCAGGTATAGTGGGATACTAAGGTATTGAACAGTTGCAGAGAAAGCAAAAATTTCCTTAAATCAAGGGGGAAATTCATATGTATATAGTAACCAAAAGCACAGGTATTATTTGTTAGCACTTAATTACATTTTACAAAGTATCAGTGTATAGAACAGGACAAAAATTCCCACTAAATCAGAATGAAATTAACATTATTCCATGAAATTTGTTCCTGAATGTGCATTCCCTTTTAAATAAAATATTTGTCTTTGCAAATTCAAATAAATTACTTATTTCCAAGACTGACTGAAAAAATAAAAAGAAAAATAAATATTCACTGAATGTAAACAAATTTTCAACGTCTTTCCTATATGTGCTCTAAAAAAATACAAAATAGTGCCACGGAGATTGAAACGTGCCTAAATAGCTTTCACATGTTACTTTAGAAGTGATAAAGAATTTGACCTGCCAGTCTCCAATCTGGGATTCTAACCCCAAAGGGACTTCCTTTGCCAGAAAAATAAACTGCTTTTGGAAAAGAATTTTTTCAGTTATGCGCAATCCTCTTGATGGGATACAGATGAAATTATGCATTTTCCTTCTGAACTACATATATATGACTGTGGAACAGTTTAAAATAATAAGCCAGTATCTCTCAGAAAGTAATAGCTTCTTGAGTTAATTATTTACATTTCTGCGCTCAACATATCTAAAGAATAGGAACAAAAAAAAATGGGACATTTTTGCAATCACCTTTGAGAGCAGAGATACACTGATATGTTAAGCAAGAATGAGCTATAAAATAAACAAATGTGAAGCACTATTTTTCTTAGTGTATCTAAATAGAAAATGTTTAATTATGTTTAAAAATTGTCTGATGTGCCAGAGTTTATTACTGGGTACTGACAGATAAACACGAGTGATTGTCCCATCCACATTGCACTGTCCCATCACTCCCCCGTCCTACTCAAAAGAGCCTCTACATAAAACAAGACAATATGGTGTGGCACTCGACCAATTAACAAAAATTGCCTAATTGGAAATTAGAAATTTGGGGGTGAGATGAGAAGAAGAACATAATTAAGAATTTTAAAGGAACACTTACAAGATAAAAAAAAAAAAAGTTACTTGAAAAATTTTTAACCTATTGATGCGAACTAATATGCTCTTGCACTACTTCTGCAACTAAAAAATTACATGAAAGTATTTTAACGATATTATGTATAAATAATGTACTTCTAGTTGGACAGCTTTTACACTTACACATAACTTTTTTCTCTTCAAAAAAGATTACTGTAAATTCACAAAAAAAGCTTAAGAGGCGTAATCTCTTTTAAAAACACTGTATTTTGATCTACTGACTTTCCTACTGGCAGTACCACACTAAACTGTGATGGAATTTTAAAAGCTGCCCCAATATATCAAACTCAAACTCAGAACATCTTAACAAATTTCTCAAGTTTCTATGACTAACAGTGCATCACAGAGTTGATAGTTATGGGCTAAATTCAATCCTGACCTTTTGCATTCACAGCTTCGAGACCTCCAGTCTGTGCACCGAGCCAACACAAAATCTATGCTTACAGCAGTGCTCTGTGCACCAAAAATCCTTTGAGGCAGGATTTCAACTCATTTTATAGACCCTTTAAAATACAGAAAAGAGCTCCTTACTCCTCCCCAGGAAGGTAATGTCTTTTACAGTTGTTCCCACCTTCATCAATAAAGTCAATTTTTTTTGGAGACCATATAGTGTTAGAAAGCCGCCGTTAATAGATCATTTTCAGGCCTTTGATAAATGTTACATTTCCAGAACATAAAGTTCTCTCTTCCTCTGGACAAAAATCTCTGGCCTTTCTCAGACAAACAAATGCTGAATTTCCATTCCCACCATCTTTAACCAAGTCAGTGGAATGGATTTCTTAGAAAAAAAATTTTCCAGGTGTCAAACCGGCTGTGATTCTCTATGGCATTCCTCACATTTCTTCTTTGTGCTTTACAGACAAGGTTTAGCTGTTGAGAAAGAAAAGAAGTAGCCAATTCTTACACCAAAAAAAAAGTTAAAACCAACAGAGGTCTGACTGAGGAGAAACTAGTGATCTGTTAGATCAAGATGTGACATCAGGAAGACTAGAAGGATTTTGTGAGGGAGAAAATCTGAAGGAAAATTCCTGCTGAGGAATAGGGGATGAAAGAAAGAACGGCTATGGAAGAAGGTCATCAAAACACCATCTTTTCAGACCTCTTGCCACTCCTATGTTCCCTCTCCCAACCTTTACTTCACTGGTAAGCCCTTTTTCCACATACTCTGCAAAAGATGCAGAGAAAGTGGCAAAGAGGCTGCGTAAAACCGAGAATCAGAGCCCTTCCCCAGGACTCAGAACATTTAATGAAAAATGTAATTAGCTTTCTGCCACTCTTCCATTTCCAAAAGCCACTGTCATTAATTTTGTTTCACAGGACAAACTGCAGAAATCAGAGTGGCAAAGCTCATTAATCACCAACAATACCACAGTGAGCTATGACAGCTTGAATCAGTGAGTTCGGACTGACTATGAGCAACAAATGCTCCTTACAAGCAGCCAAACTGAAGATCATCAGGAAACTGTAAAATGAGACATGTGCACCATGTAAACCTCTCCTCTTTCTCTCCTACCCTATAAGGGGATGTTTTGACACTGAACTGTAGAATTCCCCAGAGACACGATAAAGGAAAAATAACAACTACTAGTCATGCAATGCCATGCATGATAAAAAACAGATGAGGATGTCCCTGGGTAACACAGCAACACAAGCAAACATGGCACAACCATCAAAACGACAACTGTGTTGGAAACTGCTCTTCTTTCAAGTGTTTCTCGGCTCCTGTTCCAACCCTCCTTGCCTGAACGCATACGGACAGGGTAGAAAGTGCCATACCAGCTCAGATCAACCAGCCCAGTCATCTGTATCCTACTAGTGGCAACCTACAAGCAGTTTCTCCATGGATGAAGAGTCAATCACAAGGTATTAATCCACTTCAGGAAATTTTCTCCTCTTTTCCATAAGCTAGTTAATACCATGTATTTACATCTCTTTTGTTACTCTTTTCTCTACCCTATTTTTCTGGGCTCAACCAAAGAGTAGGATAGCCTGAAGAAGTGCCTACATAACTCATTCCCCAGGATAACTGCCAGTAGCTTGAAACCTCCTACAGCAACCCTAATCTCCCTTGAAGACTTCTTGGACATGGGTTCAAGTGAGAAATGCTACACAGCTGGATTTCAGGATGGACAGCGAGCTTTCATTCCCCATCCACTCCTTAAATCCTGCCTCTGCACAGCAAGGCTGCACCTGTCCCAATGCAGTACCCCTGGCGCCTTCAATTAATGCTGAGAAAATCCTGAGCTAAGTGCCTACTTAAATTTGATGGGTTTGCCATTCAAATGATGGTCTGTCAGCCTAATAAAAGCACTGGTTAGTAAACAACATAATTGCATGGACACTGGCAGAATTATGAGCAACTGCAAGCTGCAATTAATTTGACCTTAGCCACCATGCCCACACAACCAGTGATGCTAGTGCTCTGGTTTTATTTCAGATCAATGTAAACAACAATAAACATCGTTCCCACCACTTCTCCAAAGAGGAATCAAAACTACCCAGTAGCTAGAGAAATTTACAATTGAACAGATGTAAACTGCTTCATAGCCCTGGGGAAAATGGTATTCATTCACTGAAGTGTAGCTTGAGCTAAACTAATCTGAGTTGCGTATCTAGTTCTTGCAGAGCTTTGAGTAGCAATCAATCTTCCAGCATTCACCAGCAAGTGATTTGTTAATCTGCAGTTTTCATAACGTAATAAAGAACATTTGGATTAACCAGCTATCGTCGTAACAGCCTGATGAGCTTCTTAAAGTCTCTTGGTTACTTACTGGGTATGACAAAGTATACAGTGCAGTGAAACAAACTGGGCAGTATGGATTACATCATGTTCTCCCATCTGGAAAACATTACAAGATAATCACTAATACTGTGAAACCTCCTGAATCTGTTCTTCATTTATAACATACCCATTTGAACTCCAGAAAAAGCATCTGAAGAGTGATTTGTAAAATATGTTACAGAAATCCTAAGTAGGATATTGTTTTAAATAAAAGCCGTATCTAAGTACAAATTCGAATTTCAGCTTATATCCTTAACCAATTATATACCAATGCAAATCTCCACTGATAAATTGTCTTGTGAAATCCATTCTTGCTGTGGATTAGTTAGCTCTCTAGGACCAGCAAGGTAATTTGAAGATTCCCCAGTGACTGGTTAGCAACTTCTTTTAGGTATGCAGTGAGATTCAAAAATGTGATGGCATTTGAGAGCAACACAGAAATTTTAGTTCAATGCCTCAAACAGTTCACTGAGTGGGTGGGACGGGCTGGCAGTGGACAGTCGCTGCAGTCACCGGAGCTAGAGGTTATCCCTGTGCTTTATGTTATTCCTGTGCTGGTAAAGGCAGAAAAAACTGCTCATGGTCAGCTGCTGAAGAAAAATGCTGCCCAAAGAATGCACCAGAGAGCACTCATCAGCCAAGCGCTGTGTTTTGTATAGTCACAGCTGACTTAACTATTGCCCATTTTTCCCATCAGGAGTGCCCAGCATCCTGTGTTACATCTGGCCCACGATGCGTGTGCTGCAGGGCTTGCTCTTGCAGCAAGAGAAGCCGGAGCATGCAGCAGTTTAGTTTCACAGTGGATCCCCTTTACAGATGGCCCTGGGCTGACACATCCATCTGTGCTCCCTGGGATTTATTTTTTTTTTCCAGAAAGACAAAGCCAAGCCCTTGACACGGCAACCTGCGAAGAACTCAACAAATGAAACCTCTAGACTGTCCTTCCCTGTCGGCCATTCCCATTTTACATTCAATACTTAAGAAACCCTAAGGAGATAAGCAACAGGATTATTGTCCGCAGCTCAAGAAAACATATTTCTCTCTATTTATATATACATACACACACACTCTACATAAAAAGCCATGCTGATACAAAATTCTCAACACTTCCACAATCTCTAACCTTCTAATTAACAAAACCTCATCACAAATTAATTACAAATGTGGTAAAAGCTATATAAGGAGTGCCTTATAGAAGTTAAGTCATGCCACAGTCCATACAATAACCTGAAATCTCAACTGACAGAAAAAACAATGTGGTGGGAGGGATTTGGAACAGTTCAGGTCTGTTTGCTTTTAGAATCATGCCTTGAAAATATAAAGACGATTTCCATCATGTCAATGCTTGACTCAAACTGCCCCAGAAATGTGGAAAGAAACCAACAGACCTTTTAGACAATACAGTTTATCATCTACATCATCGCCCTAACACCGCTTTTACATAGTTCACAGTTAAAGGTGCACAGGTCTTTTTGTAGGATGTAACAGCTGTATGGGAATATGTTGGCAAAGGTTAACAATATTAACAGCTAAAATTGTGAACAGTCTCTAAAATAGGAGTTCCTTAAATAAATAAAACTGTATATAAAGGCACAAACACATACCAAAAGTGACATGCGCACATTAAATTGTAATATGTCACATACATTGTTATTACTAACGTTGAGATAGATGTCTTCTATTCTATCTGCGTGATACACATGAAAATTATTTCCTCTGCCTCTGTTTCATTGTCAGATCACATGACAGGAATCTTCGTATTGTTTTTGTACATTGTACAAAAAGGCGTAGCAATTACAAAATACTTCTTTTGACCACCTTGAGAAATGCACTCCCAAGATTATCAAGAAGTACAGTTATCAATTCTACTAGATTTGCATCATATCCACAAACCTGTCCTTTCCCCTACAGTACTCTTCAATGAATTTTAAATGTAACTGCTGTGCTGATCTCCAGCTTATATTGAACAGATGAGCGCTAGTAAATCAAAAGCTGTCCAAATCTCCTACTGTGGATTAAAATATACCTAATGGCTGCTTGCCCATGACTAGAAATCCTTCTGATAGCTTAATGCTGTCAGGTGCTCCACTTCTAATGGCCAAAACATAATGTAAGATTCCAGAGGACAAATTCTTCAGGCTCCATTTCAAGCACAGAAGTATGCGAACACCATTAAAACCAACTGATTTTGTTAAGATGCTTTTGTCAAGCATATGCTTCACTAATGTACAATAACTATGTTCATTTACAAAAACAAACATACAAAACCAACCAACTTTGAAAACTAAATAGCAAGAGAAGATGCAGACAAACGTGACAGCAGCAGCAGTTCTGTGGGTACTGTGAGTGTAGCATTTCTAATATTGGACTACAGTCACCAGTAGAGAAAAGAAAATCTATTAATATAAAAAAACCAGTGTCTAGGCAAACATCATGCCCAAATTTAAGTCTTAAAATGCAACTTTTCATTTCTGAAAGAATAAGGAGTCTGTATATTTCTTTAAAAGATGTAAAATGCTCACAGAAAGCTCTGCACTGACAAATTTTCAACCTTAAATAAAAAATGGGCAACAGAGCAAGACAGCATGAGCAGAGGGGCAGTGGGCAGCAGAGGCAGGAGACTTTACAAAAGAGATGGCTTGCCAAAGGTCTTCTGTAGAGGGAAGGGAGGGAACAGAAGCTTGGAACAAATGTATGGAGAAACTGTTCCAAGCACCAAGACTGGCATGGGAAGATGTGTCCAAAAGACTGTGGTTCCAGGTTTGTGCTACTTCACGTTACTGTCTAGTTATCTAACTACACTGCCACTAAAGACAATGAATAGCAGCATGTTTCTCACCAGCAATACAAACATGCTGTCATCTACCACCCAAGCCTATGAAATCTCCAGTGTTTCTGGTAAGAGGGGGAGGGAGGTCTTTGGAAGTACACTAGTCAGATCAACAACACATGGATTTTGCCTGGGGAGATGTAACCACACTTGCTGCCATCCTCAGATACCAGCCATCCTAAAAAGAGTTTCAAGCAAGCAGTTTACTAATTTAGCTGTCGAAGGTAGGACTACATAGAGATTCTCATATGCACACTCCAGGAGTATGTGGCCACTGAAGGTAATACCCTTCAAAACTTACCACATCACCCAGCTTCAGGTACCTGACAAACTCAAACAACCCAGCACAGTGGAGCCTCATCACTGCTTGGCCAGCCACAGGACGCAACAGGGAAGACCCTCCCAAGATCTCTGGCACCACAGCTGTTCCCACTGACAAAAGCAAAGGAACCAGGAAAACCCTGAAAAGGAAAGCACGCGTATCTCCATTTTGTACTATGACCAGGATCAACAGCCAGACCCAAAAGAGGATGCAAAAACCACTGCCTTCTCTCAGGAGTATCCTTTCCATTGTGAAAGGTGTGAGTTGGGAAGGAGTCCCACAGCCTCTGCTTCAAACAGAGGAAATCAAGGGACAGATGTCAAAGGGGATGGAGATGGACAGACTTCCATTTTCCTTCATACCTCTGGGTGCGATGCCGGGTTCCCAGTAGAGTGTTAAAGTGGAGGTGTGGTAACGGCACTGTGCTGGCAGGTGATGGCTTGAAGGAGGAAAGCACACCCTCTGCAGGCTGAAAGTAACAGACTGGAAAGCACTTTTTCTCTTTGCAAGCAAAGAGAATTCAATTTAATTTCAAAGGTGGTTGAGAGGCATTCATAGATTCACTGAGAAGTAGAAAGAATAATTCAGAATATCCACATCAGCAGAAAAAAAAAAGGACAAATCTGTGATTTATAAGCAGTTCCACTTAAGCTCTTATGCTGGGACCACCCCTTCCACCCGAACAACAGAAAAGGCACATAAACAAAGTAAAATAGGAACAAAATTTCAGAGAACAAAATATTTGAAGAAATGAAGGTGTAACAAAACGTTTTCAATTATTACATAATTTTCCCTTATTAAGGTCAAACGAAAATTATAAATTGGAATTCTTTTTAGTGTTTGGGTTTTTTTAGAGGGCTTCCAGAAGAAAAACATGGAACAGATATACAAAAACATCATCTACTTGCTAATTTTTTAACAGATCAACAGATCAAAATAGATTTTAAACACTTACCACAAGGATTCCATGACTGGAAATAACTACAGAACTACAAATTAAGCATAAAAACTAATTAAACAAACATCGAGCATCTAAAGTGTGCCCACAGAAAATATGAATATAATTATAGCTCAGCAATTTGAGAAGAGAATATTTTGAATAAGTAGGTAATTAAGTTAAGAGAGACCTAAAGAAAGATTTCACACTCACATTCATATGCTGAAGCAATTTAAAAATAGAAAGCAAGAACTGCCTGACTTCAGCTTTTAATTTTAGCTGGGTGATGAGCTGGTCCCAAAGACAGAAAGGCACAGCAGGATTTTTTTCTCAGCAAAGTGCCCTTCGTATTTTTATGTGAAGGAAATGCTGTATGTTCTATTAATATCCTGCTGTAGCCCTAGATAAGTCTAGGCATCCCTTCAATCAGGAAACAGTTCTGGTTTGTTTCTTCAAATCACTTGCACTCTCAAAGACATGAACACAAGCTAAAGAACCTCCCAACTGCCCCAGCCACTTCACAGGTAAATAAGCTCCACACAGGAAAAGACACTAAACCCCTTCCTGGTCAGTGGCATCACAGATAGAATTTCTCTGTCCTTCAGAAAGTGATGGAAATGGAGAATAACCAGCACACAGATCATTTTCCCAGCACGTTCTTGCCAAAGTGACAGCTATCCAAGTGAAGGTCAGATCCTCCCCAAAATCCTCAACTGTCTCAAAAGCATGTTTTTAACTGAAACTAATTTTACTTGATAGACGGTATTATTTAAAACCTATACAGGAATCTGAGTTAATCTTGCAGTGAAAACAAGACTGCTAAACTCTCCTCCATCTTCCACGGCTGCATTCCCTTGCTTGCATTTTAGAGTAACAATCAGCAGTAGGACTCTAGAATCATCTGTCCCCTCTCATGTTTAGCCTTTACACTTCTTACATGTGTAAATACAGGTCACTGATTCACTCCAGCTGCTCCTGTGAATAAACATTTGCAGATTTTATTTTCCAGGCAGATGAAATGTGAGTTAGTGTGAGTTTGCATTAACATCCTGCTGGTCACCAGTCATCCTGCTAGTCTCACCATTCCTACGTCCTCTTAGTGACCTGCATCCCATCCATTCAGCTTTTGAGGAAATAAAGCAGAACACAACACTTATGCAGGTGAACCCAGGAAGATGTATGTAGCTTGCTTACATACATACACCTGATATATCCTACCCCAATCCCAATTCATGTCAGAAGTTCCATATTGTTCTGAAAACCTTTTTCCATTATGATATACAGATGAAGGGCATCATCTTTTCTTCTAGCTGAAGCATGCTCTGCATTTCGTTTGTACACATGTAAGTAGCTCATTTACTCTTATCTCTCCTAAAATTTCTAGTTTAAGTGTCAAATACTAAAGCCGGTCCAGGCATCAAGAGCACTCTATTCCTACCACAGGAATGACATCTTCCACTTGACTTCTTGCATCAAATAAAGTTAAAGCACTTGAAACTAAGGATTGAAGAGATAACAAATTCCATTTCTTTTACTGAAGATCCCTCTACTTTAACTAGAGATGTCTCCTTGCAAGAAGGTTGTCAGCTGATATTTTTACCTTCTGCTTAAGTTCAACACAAAGTTTGTAGGGTGAGATCATCAGTCACTGTATCATTATTTATAGTTACTTACTCTGTCCTTAGCCTAGCAAAACCCTAATCAACAAAGCTTCTGATCCTCCTAAATTAAAAAATTAATACAAAGTAAATTTTGTTTAAAGGAGCTTTTAAGATGAATGAAATTACTGCTTTTCTTTCTCTAAAGAATATTAATAATAATAATTTGAAAAATCAATTAAATGGCCACCACCAATTCTTCTTCCTTTCTTTTTCATAAATAGTTCAGATAATGCTTTTCTATCACCCTCCTGTATAGAGAAATCATTCATGGGTTATAGTCATGAGAGGCTGGTTTTATGTAACAGAGAATAGATTAAATTTATCTTCATCTCTTCTGGAAAAGGAAAACAGTAGTCCTTTGAAGAGTTTACCATGCAGATACATCCTTTTCTTCCACACAGTCCTCTTGTCTTCAGCAAGGTAATACACCAGACTCCACCATGTGGCAAGTACATCCTTGGCAAAGCAGTTCAAATTTCACAAGGAAATGTTCAAAATATTCATTAATTGCTCAAACAAGCAGCCGAGTCTGAGTTTGCTTCCAGAAGTCATCCAGCAGGATCCATATCCAGCGGAATGCTGGGAATCTTTCCTCTGGCTTTATTAGGCTGCCCAGTATATACGAAGCATTCTTCAGGGCTTATCATAGATGTGATATAGTTGCTATAGCACTGATTTTACTGAATGTGTCAAGAGCAATGAGCTGAAAGGGGATGTGGTCTCAAAGCCAGGCTTTCAGCTGCTCCAGCAACATCATTGCCATCAAACCTTGGCACCCAAGAGAAACGCCTGCTGCTTTCACCACTGCCACCCATACAGTTCTGTTCTTAGTGTAGTGGTCAGTCCTAAAAGCTGGTCACTCTGCCAGCTTTGCTACAGATAAATAAGTACAGTTACCTCAGAGAATTTAAATTAAGAGCTGCTCCTCTGTCTCACAGGGTTACATACAACTCTGTCATGTTTAAGCTTGATTATTTTTTTTTTTTCTGCCTCCCTTGATGATTCTGTTATTTCTTAAAAGCAGAGGCTGGAGGTGGGGGGTGAGGAATGATGTACTTCAAGTCTGCTCGAATTACTGAAAAGTCTGACCCCAGATCTGGGGTCCATTTGTCAGAAGTCACACCCTTGGACGGTCTCTGCCTTTTCCACTGGGAGTCAACCAGCAAGTCCTCCTCCCACGCTGTGCTATTTGTACAAACTGCCAACCTGGATGAAAAAGTAGATGTAGAGCTGGTTTGCCGCTAGTGAGGTCCCCCTGGCATCCAGCTAAGAGGTGAGAAAACTAAATATAACAAACTTTAAACTACAATTATTGTAGAGGAGCTTGCCAGAGCCGCTCTGAAGCTCCTAATGGTCTGTCGGGGATTTATGGATCAGCTGTGAAAATTTACTCACAGCTAAAACTTGCCAATCAAGTCCTCAGCTTTAGAACACCGCTACTAACTTTCACATAATACAGCTTGAAATCAGAGAAATGCCAAAGTAAAACAGTAAGTTTTAGTACTTCAAAGGGCACACAAAAGAAAAATCCACCATGAATCAAAAAGAAATGCGTGGGGAGTCCCTCTTCTGTGTGTTTGTGTCTTTGTGTAAAAGGAGATTACAAACAGCAGTGCCAAGTATGGCCAAAATGCACAGTAAGACAGTAAGTTGTACAGAAACATCTACAAATGGCTGTCTTGCAGTTTACAGCAGATTCCCCACATAAATTATGCCAGCAATCCAGAAAATAATCTTAGTTGCTGATATTTTATGTCCTTGCCATATGAATTAGGGTAAAATGGGACCTTAATACAATTTATAAAAGCTTCTTTGAATGTAAAGGGGAATACCACAAAATTCTATCTTGTTATTTTCATGTTATTCTTTTACAAAACTGCAGCAAATGTAACAACAAAATCCTGACAATTTACACAGAAAAGAAAGCAAGTAGTCAACTTAGATGAGATGTAAAACTGTGCTGTTTTTAATCCCAGATGCTCAGCACCAATTGGACGACAAGAGTGATGGCCACCTGGAAGTGCAGTGCTGTGCAGAGGAGCTGACGGGCTCTTTGTAAGCCCCTCTCCACCTCTGACTCTACAAATCCCTATAGCTAGTGAGGCTTTAACAACACTCCAGAGTATGGGTTTTAAAACATGTCAGACCATTAAGATGCTATTAAGAAGTACAAAGGAGCATGGATCCATACTCCTCCCTGCACTGTAAAAGATGTTTCAGTCCTGGAAGACAATGTAACCTTTTACTATATAATTTGGCTTCTACTGTATTAGGCCTCTCTATCAGCAATTATTGTTCTTAANTAACCAAGCAGAAAATAGTCATGAAGCCTTGCAGACCTAGATGATAGGATATGATCCTCTAAAGCCTCACATACATAAATAATCCTCATCTGTATGAAAAAGGCTTTGCAGGATCAGTCTCATAGTATATACACTAAATCCAGAGAGGAATTTCAGTCTTATTTATCACTGACAAGCAAACCAGCTTGGCCATCAACATATTTATGTAACATATAAGACACCTTGCTTTACTCTGCACAGATACACTTTAACCATCTAAACAAAATGACTAAACCACTCTGACCTTTGCAAATTTCCATTTAACTTTTTTTTTTCCCTCCTAAGGGAACCAAATCCTTTAATACTTTGCAATGCAGAAAACTGAGAAAATATAGGTTAAACAGTAATGATCCCTTGTCCTTTGGAAGTCTGACCTACCAACACACTTGGTCTGATCTACCAAAGACACACCTGTGATCAACTTAGATTTTATTGTCAAATTTGAAGTATTTTGTTAGCACTTTTTATTTCTCCAGGAGCTGGGAAAGAGAAGGTATGCTCAAATAGTATCCTAAACAGTGCAGAAAATAAGAGTTGACTTGGATTCAAGTACCACAGCACCTTCATTCTCTTTTGTTTAAACCACTTTTATCTATGAATCTGTTTGTCCATGCTGTCAGCAGAGGTATCCATAAACACCATCCCAGTCATCCACTATTCTTCTGTATTCCTTATAAACACGCTCACCTCTAGACACATCAGTGTAATGCACATCAGAGTAACCTGAGGCAAACCTCCTGGGTCATCTCAAAGAAAGTCACCAGAAAGATGCCAGCAAAAGAGTAAGCTCTGCCTGTTCCATGTTGCTACAGGGTAGGACAGTGACCTTGGATTAAGCAGTAAATAAAGAAATGAGCCCAATGTTTGATTGTTGGTTGGCAGGTTGGTAGAAAGCTGTAGGTGACCTTACAAGAATGTGCCATGAGTGGGGCACAACTGGATGGCACAGAGCACATGGAGGGCTGGGGTGTGAATGTTAAAATGTGTTAATGGAAGAGTTCGGAAGATAAGAGGAGCATAAGGCTGAAAAAAACTCGCCCTACGTTTGCTAGTATTTCTCTCTGTGGATTCAGGAGACAAGAGTCATTTTTTCTCCAAATCCCACTCTCAGTCTGAATTGTGCGTAATCTCTGATAAAGAATTTTATGTGGGGAGCAGAGGAAATCTCTGACAATCTCTCAAGTGGCATCCAGACTGCATACCATGCAAACACGCATAGCTATGCATAGCTCTGCAGGGACTTGAGCAAACTTCTCTGTACCAGAAGTTTATGTGCTCTCACTCTAGTTCCAGGCAGAACGGAAAACAGAGTGAAAAGGACATTATTAAAGCATTATATGACATTTTGTTCTCAATAAGAATTTTGCAATTTTATTTTACACTTAAAAAAAATAATAATTGAGGCCAAAAAGAGAACAACAAAAGTTGGTCAATGTAATGAACTGTATGTGTCATCAACTTAATAAAATTACTTAGCACATCTTCCCCCAAGAGGAGAACGTGTTAATCAGTAGATTCAGAAACAATATTTCTTGCTGCATAAACAGACTGTGGTCAATTTACAGCTGCTTTTCAACTATACAACCATGAAATAATCCACAGAAGAGTATTTGTTATTTCAGTAAATTAAATGTCAGCCATCAAGACACTCGTTGCAGAGGTAAAGTCTATTTCTTAAAAGAAAGGTTCAAATGTGAATAAAAATGAAAGAGCAACACCTGCACATTTCCATAGAAGTGGCTCTAGCTCACAGACATCATCTCACAGACACCAGCCACTTGCACATCTGCTCCCTTCCAGGAAAAAAAAAAAGTTACTACCCATGAAACTGTAGCTTTTGACACTACCAAATTCAAGATGTTTTATATTGCCTGAATTCTAATACTCTGCAGCCTACTGTATGGAAAATCATAATATTCATAGCAAGTTGAGAAAAGCTAAGACTAGATAACATCAGATGCTTTTGATATCTCAAAAGCCAGTAAGCCAGGGAAAGGACCAGGTGATCAGAAACTAGCCAAGATCTTGGCTCATCCCAGAATACCATTTTCTCTGTCCATCCTGGACACTACGCAAGGGAACAGGAGAGAAACACTTCCTCATCCTGCCCCTGTCTTATCCCAATAAGAAATACATCCAGAAGAGATGAAGCAGAATATGTTCCCATCCCGCTTAAATTTTATGTCTCCATTAACATTTAATGTATCACAGGCTTTAGAGTTAAAACGACGCAGGAGATGGACTACGCCTCACAACCACTATAGCTAAAGATTTGTAGCACCCCCAGCGTCAGGCAGGGCTCATGGCATCTTTGGAGCATTCTGCAAAGGCTGGTGAGACACCTGCATGTCTTTAAACAAGAGAGACGATGGAGCAAATCTGAACAGCGTCATTTAGTGCAAGAGTCACACAATGCAACTCTACTCCAGTCCCGCTTTGTGCCCATCCAGATCATCTCCCAACATGCAGAAAACTAACAACAAATCCATCTTCTTTGAAGGTCTTCAGAGGCACAAGATAAATATGCATCTCGTGGTACAACTAATGTCAGTTAAACTCACATTCATACACACACACACAAAGAAAAAAAGAAAAAAAAAACAACAGTAAGCCTGCAAGAAAGTAATTGCCTGTGCACTCACAAATACCGATCCTTTAAGAAAACAAGCCTTTGGCCCCTTCCTGCAGCAGGATACTCAGTGCTCTTCTTGGGCATTTTTTCTAAATAGGCAGGAGGCATTTGTAAAACAGGCTGAGCTTGAGTTGTCAGAACAGGACAGATATTAAGCGTTTCTAAAACCCAAAGGGGCAGGTTTTCTGACTTCACCCAATGTGTCAAGTGGCAACTTCACTGTGATGGGTCCTTAGCGTGACAAAGAGAAAGCAGCTGGACATAGAGGGGCAGAGGCTAACAGAGCAATTACATCCTTAAATCAACTATAATATATTACAAAGAATGAAGAGGGGGGAAAAAAGGGGGGAATAGATTCAGTGGAATAAAGTCAGTCTGATAAAATGTCTAACTGCAAAACAGATCAAAGGAGTTTGTGTAAATAAAAAAAATTCATCAAGACAGCTTACTCTTCAGAAAAAGGAGATTCTATCTGAAGTATTTTAAAGTGACTAAAGTTATTATTTTATGCATACAAACCATATTTTACCATCCTAAAGAAACCCCTGTAGTCATAGAATGATAGGATATCTCAAGTTGGAAGGGACCCATAAGGATCACCAAGTCCCAACTCCCTTCTCCTCACAGAGCTACCTAAAACTAAACTGTATGATATGACAAAGAGCATCGTCCAGATGTTCCTTCAACTCTGACAAGCTTAGTATAAATATGTCTTTGAAGATCTAGTTCCTCCCATTTTGACAACCCCTAGAAAGAACCAGAACTAAAACGTACTGAGATTTTTACCCATCTCTTCCTTTCCTCCAAATGGGGTCAAAAAAATCTTAGCATCATCACCACAGTGTAGCAGTAGCTCAGCAGGTCACACATAGCTAGTCACTGTTAGGTACATGCAGCTTTGAACAGACAAGGGCTGAATTAAGAGGAAAACAAACAGATATTTACCAGTCTTCCCATTGATGGTTATGGTAGCATTAAACTTCCAGTAAAAGAGCAACATCCTAGTAACTTAGTTTCAGTAAAAAGGACTCCATTGCCATGTGTTGAGGTCCAAACCCCACGTAATACACTGCTTCTTATAAAGTAAATATTATTTAACTTTTCACTAAAGTTGGTATCACTGCTGTTATCTCTCTCACCACTAAAACATATGAAAGAAATTCGACACTTCTGAGCAACTAAGTGATAGCTAAAAACAAACAAACAGAATATTTCAAGACAGACTGAAAATATGGGTTTCATTTTCTCATTTGAAACAGAGAGCATCCATATGATTAACTTTTAAGCTTTAGGTCATACTTGATATACAGGAGGGCGCACTGGTTTCCATCAATGTTTTGGTTTTTTGTTTTTTTTTTTTTTAAAAGTACTTTAAATGAGAAATGTTAAGAAAATGAAATGTTAAAAGAGAAATTTTAATTACCCAACTTCAAGGTAAATTATCATTGCTGATGCTCCATTTCATAAGCAACCAAACTTAAAAGTGATGCATTCCCCAGGCGTGACTGTCCGTCCCATGCACACACACATTTGGTACACACAAAATTTTAAGTCCTGATCTTAATGTCAAGTGAGATCTAAGAAGAGTCATAACAATTACACAGCAAAGAGACTGATAAAAATGAGGTTCCCTCACACTGTGTTTCATGATGTAGAGAAGATGAATGGGAAACACAAAGAGAAGTTTAATAATGTGGCTTTAGTTCCCCCATTCTCTGGTGAGTTTCATATCATGCAATCTGCTTTTTCAACTCCTGCCCCTTGTTTTGGTAAAGCTTCTCAGCTAAGACAGATACAGCACTTTCTGGTTTATTTTCATCTCCATTCAGCGCTGTTACAGTTGTTACAGCACAAACTCTGTGAATTTTCAGGGCCCTGTTGGGTAGGGAAGCAACTCATATTCTGGACATGTAATTTAAAAGGCAAATAAATATGGAAAGCCTGGATCAGTAACAGTAAGAAGAGAAACAGTAAAACCAGTGTTTTTCCTAATGTCCCCTTGTTAAGTATCAGTTTAGCCTTTGCCATATATGCCCAACTATTTGCCATGACTAATGTATATAATGGGAGTACATTTCATATTTTATCTCTCCTGAGAGACCTTGAGTTGAGGAAAAAAAAAAAAGAAGAAAGAAAAAAGAAAAAGAAAATCCAATACTTTACACAGAATAAGCACACAAGGAAGCAAAGAAATAAGCACATGCTTAACATAACAGATTTAAGTCTTAAAATAAAAATCAGTTGGTTATTTTTCCTAACAAATTTCCTCCTTGCTGCTGTAGAAAATAAAGGACTCAAAGCATTCAGCACCAGCCTGCTTACTCCTGTCTGCCCCCAGAACTGGCACAAACTGATGACAATTTGGGCACAGATGTTGGAAATTCCATCTTCCTTCCAGAGAAGCTCAAAATCTCCAGGGCACAACCCCTTAGAAAAAAAAAAAATTAACTTTGGTTTCCCCCGTATTGTTATAAGACGTCTTTATTCAATTTGTGAAAAATCATATACTCCTATACCAACTTAGGGAGTTAAAACCCACTCCATTTCCACCAGACAGATATTACCCATGACAAATCATTAGAACCGAAAGCATGTAGCCAGACATTAAAACATACAAAGAGATTTCATTTCAATATATTCAGGTCTCCTATAATTATGGAGAGTATTTGTGGCATGTTTTAAGTGAGAAAAGCACTCTTCATGCAACATCTTTATAGTTAGCCCACAGTCATCACTCAGTCCTTTCTCTCTGTTATTTCCAGCTAGTTGCCCCATCAGACTGCAACGAAACACACACGTGGAATTATTAGTAGGAGTCTCCACTCTCTCATGCCTCTGAGGCACTCCAGGTGATCTAACAGCAGATGCTACAACTTGTCACGCATGAAGATGCCACCTAAAAACTACATTTTCCAATGTACCTGAAAATTATAAAGAAAACACTTATACTAAGAGCAGACTTACTGAAAGAAGGGGAAAAATAATGAAAAGAAAAAACCCAAACCTGCAGTTCCAAAAATGCATTAAAACCTTTCTGTGAGAGTTGGTATTCAAAGTCTTTTCAGAGAATTCCCATAGGTGTTTCACTTGCTGGTACTACAGCCCCTACCCTGCATTTCCAATCCTTCCACACAGCCGCCATAGAAAACTGGTTACAAACACTAACCAACACTGTTACAACTTCCTTCTCCTCCTTCTCAGTCTTCTGCTTTATTTTATATGCAACCGTATGTTTTTGTAAGTCATCTTCTGTAGCATATAAATTCAGGCTTCCCTTCCCCACCAGCTTTTCATTCTCAGCTCTACAACTTAAGGGCTTTGACTTTTGGAAAATGAAAAGTTTTTTCCCATCAAACATCACAACAACCTGCATAGATAACAAGGTTTAACTGCTCTGTAAATCTTACGATTGGACCTTTATTATCAACTCAAATGACGTTGTCCCTTCGGGGAAAAATGCAACGTGTAGGTAGCATATTTCAATTTGTATCTGACTGTGTTTCAGTACTATCAGCAAGGAATTTCAAAGCAGCAAATCAGTTACATTTTACTTGTAAAATTACTATATAAATGTTAAAGCAGAGAGACATTTAAAGAACACAGTACATGCTACCTGCATTGCACAAGTTCAGCCAATGTATCTGCTACCAAAAATATTTCAGATCTCCAGTTTTGCTAAATTTTAATCCTTGATCAGTACTCAGTGTTCACAGTCTAAGTTTACCAGCAGCCCATATAGGAATTACTTTTTTACAATTACATTGGTCTTCACCTAACATATGTAAAAATTTCTGCTAAAGGGCAGAGAGAAGGAATCAAGAGAGCTTTTAAGTTTAAAAAGTGTACTGAAAAATAGAAATGTTGAAATGAGGAAATCCAGATAAATGCATGTATGGAATATTCTGACCTACACAGCTCTGTGTTAGCATTCTGCAGCTGCACACTTGTTTACTGCAGCTTGCAAAGCAAGAAGATGGCAATTGTTAAAAAAGAAAAACAAAATCAAAATGCTCCAGAAAAGTGGTTCAAACTTGCCTTTCCTAGTAATGAAACCATGATTTCGTTTTGTAGAAGAATCAGTGCTTTCTTTTCCATCCTGCTCTGCTACTCATAATACCTGTTCTAGCATATTAAAAATAAATTCAGAAGAGCATCTTAAGATATTCCCCAACATCTTCCCTCCTAACAATCACTGAATATCCATTTCAGATTATAAACCACCAAGTATTATAAGTAAAGCAAAATATAATTTGCCTGCATTTTTATTCATTTATCAGGTAAACACAGAGGCACACACCAAATTACGCTGCGCGGTTACAAAACCATACGATCGTGTTGCAGGACCTTAGATGGAGACGTTCGACATTTGCCATTCTGCGTCACGTTACTGTGACAAAGAACGGTTGTAACATGGTACCCCTCTCAAATCTTTCCATTAAAGATAGGCTCAAAAGGAAACCATTTCAAGTTTTCCTACCTGTAATTTGCTAGCAAGCATAACTGGCAAAACTACATTGTCTTTGTATGTGAGGTGCACCGCATTCGAAATACAATCATGGAGCAGCCTCAGCCGCTTCACCTATCCAATACATCTCCACATCGTGTCTTCATAAACAAAAAATATGGGCCATACAGATCGTAGTTTAAAATTCAAGACTGATTTTGTGTAAGCATCTATTACCTTCTGGTTGCACAGTAGCTCATAGGTAACACTGCGGCTGCCCAGCGGACTTAGAAATTGACCCTTCCTGTGAGAGTTTCAATGCTAACCTCCAAATCTGCATTGCCGATTAAGAATAAAAACGTGGGTAACAAGAAACATTAACATTTTCGTGATTAAGTTACAACATGATTTAAAAACTAAGCAAAAACCAAGCATCAATAAATTTATAGGCCACACTCCACAGCAACTTTAAAAGTCCAGTTTCATACGTACTTATAAAAGATACCGCAATTCTCAACCCGCCATGACTGCCATACTCCCAAGTCTGCTTTAACAGTAAAGCGCACAGGCACCTATACACAGGTCCTATGTATTCTGCAAACGCAAGTGAGAGGGTGGAGACGATTCCTCCGTTCGTTACATTGTTGTGTTTTGTTGACAAACTGATAAAAGCGATGCCTAAGCCAGCGCCTTTCCTAAAGGGGCAGTGGCAGGAGAGCAGCACAAGCCCAGCGGCCAGGCCGGCGCGGCTCGACAGTGCTTTGTCATAGTGGTGCTTTGCTTGTCGGCCGAACCCAGCTCAGTCCAGTTGGTGGCCTGGGACATAATGTCAAAAGCGTTTCTCACCCTCCACAGCTGTGCGGCACCCAAAATCCTGCTCACCAGTGCAAGCAGTAAATCTTAAAGCACTAGAAGGCAATTCTAACGGCTCCAAAACTGGGCGTTCGTTAGTAAATCTACTGCTCTGCTGAAAGCCCCTATGTCTTTTCACACGTTACGACTTGGAAAAAAATCAGATACAGCGCATGCAACCACCTTGAATCAGCACAGATCAACTTATGCGTTACTTGTGCTTCACGTACTAATTATGGAGCATTTGGTTTGTCTTCAAGCTTCCCATTTCGCAAGTAAAGAATGGCTCACAGCACTGCGTCTGCGTAGCAAAAATACTTTTTCTCCTCTCTTTCCGCGTGGAAAAACGAAATAGCAAAACGCCATTCGCACCGTAGGCTCATTAATAAGCCTTCCACGCGTGCACAGGTTACTTTTTCCGTGACAGTTTAGCAGAGATGCGATCGCTGCTGGCACAAGAGGAACCCCCTCCCTCCAGGCCCGAGAAGANCCCCCTCACTCCAGGCCCGAGAAGAAGCCGCCCCAGCCCCAAGGAGAGGAGCGGCTGGCGGGCCCGGCGGGCTCGCAGCACACACCAGCACACGGCCCCCAGCACGGCAAGGCCAAGAAAACTTTCCCGACAGAGCTCCGGGGCGGCGCAGACCCCCGCCCGGAGGAGATGCGGTGCCGGGGCGAACTCTCGGGAAAACGACACGAGCGGCTTTTCGGGCAGGGAAAGCGCGAAGCGTGCTGGGAAGCGCGACCGGTGCCGGTCTTTAGGGTGCTAGGTGCCCCGCATCAGAAGGGACGGTCCCGCCGCCCCCCGCACGGCCGGTACACCAAGCGGCGGTGCACCGTT
>VWZY01013538.1:230126-250907 GCA_013399075.1 Chloroceryle aenea | reverse complement strand
GACCTACCCAGCAAGGCTTCACCTACTGTGGTAATAACACAAGATTAAGGACTGGAATTGCCACACGACAATACAGTGTGACAAAAAGGCTTTACCTGCACATTTTTTGGGAGGACATTTCAGATGGCCAATGAAGCAGAAATTGTGCTGCTGGTACCAAATAAGTAACACTGAAAACTTTCCTTCCAGGCATTGCTTCCTTCATACTGAGCTCTATTTATTAGAGAGGACTGAGTCAAAGACCATTTCCATACTTGCTCCTGCTCTGGCTCTCGGTGCTGTGCACCCTTCCCCCAAAGCACACACACACCGAGGAAAGCAGAAACATCCTGGCTTCTTTGAAAAATTAATCCTAATTCAGGGGAAAGATTAATTTCGGAGGGGGTCAGGTTCTCCTCCCCTCTGCACCTGGCATAGTCAGTTACAAATATGTAGCCTTGTAAATGGGTACAAAATACTACCTGTAGTGACTGGAAAAAAATAAGTTACTGTAATTATCCAGTATTTTGCACTTTGCAGACGGAAAACACTAACCAGGTGCAGGGCAGGGGAGAATGGGGCTGTATTTCAGTTGCACAGTTACTAGTAGTAATGTAACACCAAATGCACCTTCTAGAAGTAAATGGCAATTGGTACTTGTCTAGACACATCGACTTACTCATACTATATTCTGAGAAATACAAACAACTTTTCCTCCAAGGAAGAAAATTTTGCAACATTATTTGTTTTCTGGTTCAGTGAGAGCTGAAGGATGGGCAGTGATGTGGAGCTAACAGACATCTGATCTTCTAGCAAAGGATGGGTAAAACCTGGCAGATAGGTGACACAGCAATTCATGGAAACAAAAACTTTAGCATGTAGTGCTCTTTGCCTGATGTATAAAGCGAGTCTCAGGTGTCCACCAGCCATCCACCTAAAAAGTGGCTTTGCATGAATTTCCTTGTTAAAACAGCAGAGAAAGCCCTTAAAAAACCAAACAACAGCCACTTTCTGCTGTCTGTAATTAATTATTTGAGGAAGTGAAAGATGGTGACTCATGGCTCAGAGGGCAGTAAGAGCACAGCTATGACACTAATGCATGGCCCTGGATTAGAAGGTGGATACTCACAAGAATGTGTTACTTCACACAGACAGTTACATCATTTGTAAAAATGGATCAAGTATGTTCTACTAGCCATTACTATTTCTGCAATTAATCCATGCAGTGTACAACTCAGCATGGGGTCTTAAAACTCTGCGAAGACATTCTCCATTCACTCTCTTTAAAGCCACTTTCCTCATGCCCATGTCTGCTTTCTGTTAAGGTTTTTTTCTCTTCTTCTGTCCTACCACAGTGTTTGGCTTGGCACAACCCAGTCTGGTAGGAGCAGTGCCCCTGCACCCGCAGCTGGTCCCTGCCTTACCAGAACACATAGGCACCAGGCTCACTCAGATGCCAAGATATTTCACTGGTTGTCCTACATGGAAATGAATGGGTGGGTGTGTTACTGCTTGCGACCAAGGACAGGCTGACTGAGGTTCATGGGCTCTCTTATTCAAGGATTCAACATAAACAGCTTTCTGTCCAAGCCTTACAGTATTTCTGGAGTGCTGCCATAAGAGAGGAAGAACAGCATCTGGGCCAAACTAAATAGTTTTAGAGTCTAGATTTTGCAGTAGAACTGAACAAGTGTAAGCTTAAACTGTTATACAAGTTTTAGTTGCTTAGGCATATAGAAAAATCATATCTGTAAGTTTTTCCCTCAGCTAGAATTGTGTTCTGTGTTAGTGTAACTGTCAGCTAATGGTGATTTTGACAATGAACTTGGCAAAATGCTGACTTTACTGTTGCTGATGTCCAATTTATCAAAAGTCTACGATTTTAGATTATCAAAGTTTCCATGCCATGGTGTTAATGAGCACTTGTGCAAAAAACATTTCTAGCTAATAATTTCAACTGAGATTAGTATGCTTATTGCATCTCCAAATGTGATTAAAAACAACCCCCACATTTTACAATGTCTTTTTTGGTTTTCCAGTTGTAGGAGTCCGCATGCTAAAACTGAAATCCTGATCTAATTGCTGTTCTAAATTTCGTGAGTATAAATCAAAAGCGTATCTCTGGTGTACATGAACTCACGACCAGAATATTTAATTTTAGGAGGGTAGATTAACAAAGGCACAGGCAGAACCCAGGAAAAAAGAAAAGACCATAAAGTAGAAAAGTGAATGGAGCCAGGCACACACAGGATACTGTGTCCCCAGATAGTTCAGCATCAAATAACAAAAATAGCTATAACTTCATTGCTTTAGGAGATCAATTAAACCATACATAGAGTTACACTGTATCAAGGAAATACTTCTAAGAATAAAAGATTATATCAAGTCGATATGCCTGTTAGTCTGACTAAGACCTTTCTTTGGCTTGTCCATTTCTCTATGACTTGAAATTTAATATTTTGTGAATTCAATATCCTAAATGTAATCCTCTGTGAAATTAATATATAATCAACCCTCCATTATCAGAGGAAATGAAGGGTTGAAAAAAAGCTGAAAGACAGAAAACAAATACAAGTACTTCTTCTGGGCCAGGGTTGGCTTATTCCTAAGTGTTGTGTCAGCATAAATGTCCCACTCATTTAAGCTGCAAAAGTGCAGAGCTAGTTTAGGTACCACTGGATGTGTAACATGGCTTATTCTCAAACTGGGTAAGGCTCCCAGTAATAATGGAGAATAAACTCTGTTTTTTACTGTTACTACAGTGTTTTTATTCATGTTTACAAAGGGTGATCTAGATAGCAACCTAGACAGTGTTGTAATGGTACTGCAAGCAGCAATAAAATAGTAATTTAAATACAAAAATGATTTTATGAAGAATAAGCTGTCAGCTCTTAAATAGGATTGAAGTAACATAAGTATCCAGTTTCAGGAATAAAAGAGTTCATCTGAGAAGAATGGCAACATCATACTCCATAACACGCTGTGGAGGGAGGCAGGAAAGCACTCTCTTGCTCAACTTCCAAAACTAATGAAGGAAAAAGCCTACAAATTCCAGAAAAAGGAAGAAAAACACTTCAGGCCTGGCAGATGGCGATTATCAACAAAAGCTTTTCCCAGGTTACATTGAACCCTGTTTCTGGAGCTTGCTGTGCATGTTTGCTTGTTGTTCGGATAGAGAAGCTGAAGACTGAAGAAGAAATTTCCAGTGCCTGGGTATATGAAATCTGCCTTCTGGGTAAGTCTCTGTTTGCTCCTATGATCTTCTGCTATCAGATTATCCTGAAAAATATTTCAGTCAGCACTGCTTTTCACTTGTTCCTTTTGGATGATTTTTTTTTCACGGGATGTGGATGGAAACAGGTGGCCACAACTGGTTAAGTGCTCTTGTGGTTACTCTTGCTTTGCTTCTCCCTGCACCTGTGTGGGCTCCACTGCCCATGACAGCATGTCAGTGGAATGGTGACGCTCAGGAATAATCAGGGTACATTTACAAAGGACCAGGTAAAATTTAGCACAGGGCCACAACTTGCTTTATAAACAAGCAAACATAGAAAAAAAATGTCTGACATTTGGAAGTGCCAGGAAGTTTCCTAATGAAGGAAAACACAGGGAAGATCTAGTGCTTTAAAAGTACTTAGCTATGGAGCTGATGGATTTATAGGGGAACAGCATAACCTGAAGGATTTGACTAAACACATTAGGTTGGCAGCAGACAAATCCCATCAACAGTCAGAAAATTAAGCTTGTGAATGGCACACCAAGAAAGACAGTCTCGTTCCAGATCTGCAGAAGGAGAAAGACAAATCTCAGGAGCTGGATTGACTGCTGCAGTGATTGTCATATGCCTTCATGATTCAAGCAGATCAAGATGCAAAAGGATAAACTTTGGAGACAAGGTAGCAGACACTCGACCACGGATAGCTGAGACTTTCAAATATGCCAGGGCAGCCGGATAATGAAAGGCAAATAGCACAGATTTATAGTCCTGATGCAGAACAATGTGGAATAAATTAATGTTGTCCTTTTGCATTTACCGTGAAAAGCTGGACACCCCCTCAGCACCACAAACCGGTGACAGTATAATCCTCAATTCACATATTGTAAATTTAGAAAAGATTGGAATGTGCAATTGATCATACCTAGGATGCTTACACATGCTGTTTGATCCCAAAATACTGGCTTATGTCATTAATGGCTTGTGTCATGCTCCTTTCTAGCTTCAGAAATGGCAAATGTTTACCATTGTAACTACATTAGCCAATGGCTTAAAGAAAAGCACAAAGGAATCAAAGAAAGCATAATGGGTAGTGAAAAAATGAATGTTAAATTGCTTTGAGGAACAACTGTACTTTAAAAAGAATTCTTGATGTTACTTTTGGCTCTTGAGATAACCAAAATATGCATGTTAATAACCCAACTTATCTTTCTGTGCCTTCGCTATTACATACTTCAGTTCATATCATGGCATAACTGCTCTGTTTCCAGTCATCCTCACTTCTGGGTTTCATCCTTCATGACCCCAGAAGCACAAAAGAATTTACAATCATTGCTTATTTGTTTGTTTACCACAGCCCTTTCTAATACATGTGTGCTTGCATTTGGGATTTTTTCCTCTCGTCCTCAAAGTTGTGCATAATAACTAGTACCCTTTCACTATTAGTGAATATGGCCATAATTAATGTATTTAGTACAGATTTTACTTCAGCCATTTTTAATTTTTAAACGTTAGATTAGAGATAATATTCATCCCTTAAAAAGCTTATTTCTCCAAGCTTTTAAATGCTAATTCTTTATGTGCATGAAAATTCTGTGAATATATGCATAGCTGGGGGCAAAGTCCAAGCTTTAATAGTTTCCCCATGATAAAAAGCACTGATTTTTGCAAAACTGCTGAGTGCCATTTGATAGGGATAAGTCCTACTGATGCTTTATTTAGAACATAATTTAGAATGCAAAGTAGGACCTTTTAAAATTTTATGTGAAGACAACTGATTTCTGAACGTATTCCTAAATAATACAGTACCAAACACTGCTCAGCTTATTAACTGATTTTTGGCCATAGCGATTTCATCTTCTTGTCAAGTTGGGCCTTATTTACCAAGCAAGATACTAAGTTCATCATAAAAGTCCTGCATGAATTTTGCTGCAAGTCATTTTAGGATCAAACCAAACCCCTCTTCATGTAGAGATGCACTTGATGATAGTTCTTGAAGCTGCTACTGATGTTGAACACCATCAGGGACTAAGATGAGCATTTAAATCTTCCGGGGCTTAAAACAAGAAAGAAGAGTCGGTAGCTATCAAGAAAACTTGGTATTTCCTTAATAAGTATTGTTCATGGGGGGTTTGTGCTTGGCATGCTCTCCCTAACACAAAACTGTATTTATTTTTTTATTAGTATTGTTCTGATTAAAATTTTCTTAGAGTCACATAATGGAAACATCTGGCAACCGATAGAGCTCTCATACCTAAATTTTGTTCAGGTGTCCTTAGAGCCCAGCGTTTGATGGGCAATAGGAGAAGATAGATATCACTGGAAGTAGCCAGGGATGAGAGACCTATCCCTGCCAGGATGGCTGGTCTGGACTGAAGTATTTGACTGACATGTGTTGATCTGATCTATGGCAAACAGATCTATTCCTGGGACCTCTCACTTGTGAAAGATGTTCTGCAGGACCGAGTTTTTGACAGGCCACTTGTCCGAGGCCTGTCTGCAGGCATGACCCGCCTAGGTGCTCTGACTCCAGGAAGGTGCAAAGCTCACACAGCGCGAACACCAGAGCTGCACTGCCTCCCGACGGGCTGACAGAGAGCTCCTTGCCCCTCGTCTGCTGACAAATTGCACAGCTGTGGTGTTACATGTCAGCACTTGCATTTCAGATCTCCAGAGACAAACCAGGAATGTTCTGCATGCCAGACAGTGGCGCTGAGCCATTACATTGAGACAACCTTCTTGAGGGAACCGTGGGCCCTGAGTGAACAAGGGGAGTGGGGAAATCCACTGACATTCTGACCTGCAGCTATGTAACGGGAGGTAGCCTAGTGCAGCTAAGACACTTCTGCAGTTGAAAGAGAAGATAACTTGCAAAAATGTGCTAAATCCATACAGCACTTGCTGTGGAGATACTACACTAGTTTCAAACAGATCCCATGGCATTTAGATAAGGTAGGTGAGACTCTATGTCCCTACAGTCTGAGGTATGCTTTCATCAATATTTGTGGTGAGCCTGAAGTTATTTGATGATGTTTATCATCATCTACAATGCTTACAGTGGAAAACATGATCTCGCTGGCCTGGAATCTAGCTCAGCTCCTGTGGTCTATATATTCAGAGTAAGAGTCAACAGACAAATTCACATTGACATTTAACACAGAGAAGCAAAGGGCTCTGAAGTTACCTGAAATGATCTGCTCACCTGTTGAGGTCATCTTCTAAAATTAGCCTTCCAGTTCAGAACTTGCAGTTCCTTCTTCACCGAACTCCCTCAGCTGCTAACCTTTTGGCAGGTATTTCTCCTTCAGAAAAGCTAAAGGGCTTTTAAAGTTGTATTCCCACTGGGAATCTGCAGAATTTCCATTGCATTGTAGAAATAGATTTTGTAAGTAATTATCACAGGGACAAAATGACAAAGCAGTCTTGAGAGACAGTTAATTATGGAGGGAAAAAAACCAAAACATTCTTGCAATCATGGAGGAAAAAAGTGACCATCATTATTTGTGATGTCATTAGTTTGTTGAAACATCTGAGTTCTAGGATAGGGAAAGAAGAAGAATAAAAAAACGCTTTGACTTGAACTCTGGAGGGCTTCTCCTTTGCTATTTCTCTAGTAACACTTTAGTAGCAGGTTTACCTCTTTCTTCATCAGCAGCTTGTGAGAAAGAGCATAGAAAATGAATTGCAAGGACAAATATTGGCATAGAAAGAAACATGGATTGAAGAGCCATAACTCATGGTCACAGGTATCAGCAAAAGCTTCACTGTCTCAGAAAATAAAAGAAAACTAATGTTACATGGTAGATGAGGCTACAAGGAGATGGATGCAGAGCTTCTTGGAAAACTTCACTCATAGCTGGTGTGAGTAGTCTGCTGTCAAACTAGAAAGGTGTATCATTTCAGAATCTGTAAGGGTTAAGTACTTTTCCTATATTGGTGTTTGACAGTCCAGGTAACAAAACAGATCACACATTTGAAATCCGCATGTTAAGTAAGGAGTTGTAGGCAAACTGAGCAGGGAAAGAGTTTCCCTAATGGAGACATCACAGGAATGGTCTGAAAAACAGAGGGTTCAACTGAGCAAGGACAGGTGCTAAGTCATGTACTTAGGAAGGGAAATATTGTCTGGGAAAGTACAGGATGGGAAACGACTAGACGGGTAACAGTTGTTCTGAATAGGACGTGGAGAGTATTACAGAGGATCAGAGCTGAACATGAGTCAACAATATCATGCTGTCACAAAGAAGGCATCTATCAACCTGCGCTGTGCAAATAGCAGTTTCTTCTGATGTGATTCCCTTGTTTTTCCTGGTGGTGATAAGGCCTCAGTAAGAACACTATATCCAATCTGGCAGTTGCTTTTTAAGCAATGAGCAGATTGAGCAATTCAGAAAAAAAGCTAGGACTAATCAAAAGCCTACAAAAGGAAAGACACAAAAAAGGGATGATGGAAAGGGTATTGTTCAGTCTGGGAAGAAGAGTGAAGGCAGAAAATAACCTTTAAAGAAGGATGGAATAAATTGTTTTTTATATGCAGGGTGAAGAATGTGGAAGAAAGCAGACTTAAATCACATCAATACAAGTTCACATTAAACCTCCTAATGGCAAATGAGAGAATATGCTGAAGTTTGAAACCTCTGACACCAGAAGAGGTTTTAAAAACAGGTTGCATAAAACATCTGTCAGGAATGATTTCAACATGATCCATCTTTGGGGCAGGAAGAGGGATTAGATCACATCTAGGTGTCCCATTTTCTATGATTACAGGAGCAAGCGGACACTGAGGTGGCAATGAAATACACAAAATCACTTGGAAAGCAAGAAATGCAAAAGTTAATATAACTTCCATAGTTTGCAGGCTTCAGCAATTCTTCACAGTCCTTAAAAGTCCACGGTTCAGGAGGTTTTAAGATGGCCAACAGTTTATGTTAATGAATGGCACGATCACACATCTAAAGACGATCTTGAAAGTGATCAGTGGATATTGTCAAAGTAGAGAAGAAGAAATGGTCATTTTATTAGAGAGATACACAGAAGCAGAGATCGCACAAACCTTTTAAATATTTGTGTTTGTACCTAGTGAGAAGTTAAACCATGGAGAGTCTCTAAGAAAAGCATCCCTCTCTCAGACATAGAAGCCATTGCAGGCACAGGCCCTTAATAGCCATCAACAGATCTCACACATGGAACGTGTCTTAAATTCAGCTCCATCCAGAAAGTCCTGAACCAGAGCCTAAGGAAAGCTTAGTTTAACTGATGAATGTTTAAATTCAAATTATTAAATAATATAGCTAATAAACAGTATCAGTTTAAGCAAGAGCCCTGAAGAAGCAATGTTTTCACATATAAAAGATAAAAGAATCCTGTCATGTCACAATACCCCATACTTAAAAGAGAATCCTGTCTGAACGGAGTCAGATGCTTTAATCCACTCATAAACCCAGCCCCTTCTCCCTACACTGTTAAAAAAGACGTGTGATGAGAATGTGGCTAGTAATCCCAGGGTGAAAGAAGCAGCAATATAACCCACCCATCAGTGACAGTCCACAAAGCTTTTACTTGGACTGCCCTTGCCTGTGATAACACCTCATTACTAATCTTCCAAACATTACACACATACATGCTGGAAGGCAAGAGCTACCAATAAACAGACTGAATTAGTTCAGTCTCAGGATTCAAGGGAAAACAAAAGCATCTTTCAGATAGGGAAAGTCCTTACCTGAAATTCCTTATGAATTTAATTCTGATTTCAAAAAATGCTCAGTTATAAAACTGGGAAAACTCATAGTAGTCTCCTTGAACCAGACAGCAGACAATCCATTGTAGGCACTGAAAGCTCCCTCAGCTTTAGTAGGTTACAACATTATTAATTAGGTTGTAGTTACAGAATACAGACTTTTCCATTCTCTTCTTTTTTTTTTTTCCTTCTTTAACTGGGCACATGCAGGACAAAAACCTGTAAACAAGAGAAAGCAACTTCTAAAATTGTACCTTTCCTTTTCTTCCCCTCCCCCCCCTTCCACTTGTTCTTTCATAGAGACCTTGACATTTCACTGTTTTCACTTGCAGAAAAAACGCAGCCTTGGGAAAACTTCTCAATCAGCTCTCGTTGAACTCAGTGCATGAGAAAAGTAATGCTCCTGAAAGAAAGGTATCTTAATTTTTCTCACAGTCACAGTTGTGTCCTTACCCTCTCAGTTTCAAAGAGATATGAAAACTGTAAGCAGAATCATAGACATTACAAGTGAGGTCACATGCTCAAGAAAAGCAAGAAAACTTCTCAGGACCTCTGTAATATAAACAAAAGACAGAATTACAAATTATTTTTCTTTCCCTTTGCTTTAGAATAAACATTTAAGTGTAAAACACCTTCCTTCAGTTCTCAAAATGTTCCTACAAAAGTCTTTTGGGTCGAGCTGAAACAAAATGGAGTTTGGCCAATGAGCAAGGACTCCAACTTAAGTGTCTGTCCTTTCCTAGGACACAATTACAGGACAATGTAAAGTTTGGAAAGTTATTTTTCATGAAGAACTTCAGCAGCTCCACACAGTGGAGAAGAGACATGAAGATGGTAGGAGATCAAACTGCTCTTCTATTTGCTTTTCCAAGGCGTACTATGGAGTAGGAGAAGCAAAATAAAAAAGGGTAATAAAAAAGTTCATCAGTGTGGAACTAAGCATGAAGACCTCTCCAGCACAAGGGGGTGACAGAATTCGGCTCAGCACAGCTTACATTTCACACCCTATCTGCCTCAGCATCAACACCACGCAGACAAGTCAGCCACGGACACTTCCTAGGAGGCCCTAAGTGCAAAAAGTGTATGAGATTTGTAGGCTAACTGGAACTAAGGCTACTCTGTCCGCAGCACAATGTTGCCAGGCATCTGGTATACCAGGGAGCTGGGAGTGAAGTAAGGAGTTATAATCACTCAATCCTTTTCCTGGCCCAGCTACCTGACATTCAGTGGAGTTGTCACTGGAGGCTTGTCAGAGTCAGGCAATGAGCTCCCTAGAAATTCTGCTTCACTGGCACAGATCATGATGCTCAAACTGTCTATTAAACATTGCAGTCTGACAGCATACATTTAACCTCTCCTTCTCACCTGAAATAAATCTCTGCTCTGTTCTTGGTGTAGGCAGGAAAACCCAAAAGCTCTAATTAAATTCTGATTGATCTTTCATTAACTTAAATAGGTAGGGCTTGCAGCCATTGTCACAGCCTGGAAGACAACATTTGTTAGATATGTTAAAGTAAACCAGCACCAGCCTCACTAGGTAGCTTCAGGCAAGCCAGGAAAATGTCAGTAGACTTTTATCTAGCAACAAAATCCTCTCTAAAGAGGGTATCAAAAACTTTTCAGAAGTTGGTGGCTCCTCTCCCTGTCCTCTGTGACTATAAGCTTTGAAAAAATTTGTGGTCTCTGTGTTGTATTTCCTTGAATTCCTTATTTTTTTACAAGCAATACTTCTGCCTTACTAGTGCTATATAAAAAAGTTTTCCTGAAGATCTGGAATTCAGCACGAATAGGTAATTCCAGCAAAAGACCCCAGGGAGACATAGGGATGTGTATATATATGATTTTTAAATCAGGACAGATGGATAAGGCTCCATACCGCAAGGCACTGTCCAGACCTGGTAGCTTGCAGAACCTTCCTGACAGCATCAAAACTACTGCTAGAGCTTGAGAGGTTAGAGCAGGCAGAAGAGCCCAGCCCAGTGTGTCTGAGGGTGCAGCACTCACCAGGAGCTGTCATCACCTCAAGGAAGTGGCCCCAATTACACAGGTTACAGACAGCTCTGCTGTTCCCCGGGAAGAAGGAACAGACCCTCTTTCCAAGGGAGCATCTACATAAAGGTATGGCTGGGTGACAGCACATAGTAAATGATACCGTAAATTGCTTATCAGTAACACATGTTCCACGGAGGTATCTGCTTCCTTGTTCCAGCTGGTGGTGAGTTTATGCTCTGAAACAGAAGGATTGGTGGCCCCTGACATTTTATCCAAGATAATCTGATTACAGATGCTCTTCTTATTCTAAATGCTTAATCCTCATTTTCAAAATGTTTCTAAATTGTCTCAACAGCACCTTACAACTGTAAGCACTACACATTAAATAGAAATTATTATTTGTTTTACATTAACAACTCATAAGCCACTTCTGAAAAAATCTCTAAAGTGTGAGGCTGTGTCGAGAGCCTTTCACACTCCTCCTGCTTCGAGCAATCCCATTACAATATCTGGCCCCCATTCTGGACGTGGCCCTGAGTGACTCGCCCTGAGCCATTTAAGAAATTTGTCATAAACCTGAGTATTGAAACCAGCATTCCCAAGGGCTCATCCAGAGCTTATTTATGTCAACAGAAGTCTTTCCAATTGATTTCAATTAACTCTTGAGCAGGTTACAAGTCTCAGGGCACTGTCCTTGCTGTGACAGCATGCTTTTTATACTGCTCATTTTATACACCTCCTATTGGATTTCCTCCAACCATTCTTTCCAAATTAAATTGCCTTAGGGTGTAAGGGAACATTTCAGGAGGATGAGGGACTGTAAGCTATCCCCTTAATCAAGCCAGACCTTTCCGCAATGCCTTTCCTCATTTTTATCTCTTTTCTGTGGATCACTTTTGCTGTCCTTTCTGTTGCATAACGGGAAGATGACAGGAGGACCTAGCACAGGTGGACATTTGACATCACTGAGAGACTGATGCAGAAGAAATCTCAAACAGTACAGTCCTAGAAAAAGGATTAGAACCAGATGAAATTGGTTATTACTTTAGTTGAGATGTGCTACTCCAGTTTTATCTTCTGATTCCAGTAGTACACAAAAAAAAAAAGCTGGAGTGCTGCCATAACAAAATAGGCCTCTCATTTTCCAGCGGCTTTAATATGGTTCAAAACATTTAATCAGACAATATGAATTTCTTTGGAAACCCAGGGTGACTTTAACACAGCTCCTTCTAGCTATTTAAACAAAGAAGAAATGGAAGGACATCCGCTGTGATTTATTTTCTCTTGATGATCAGTGGAGAAATTGGATACGCATGACACACATTCATTTAGTCCTCACTTCCCTTTGATGATTAGGGCTGAATTTTCATTCTGGTGTGTGGGGATTTGTATGTGTCACTCCAAACAACAAGTGTCATACATCTAAGTCCAAGTGTAACTTTCCAAGAGTGAAGTTCAGAAACACAGAACTTCAGTGTAAGTGTCCAGAATAGAATATTATAATTGCATACATAAAGCATTTCTGCTCTAAGATTGAAGCTTGAGCCTTACAGAGGTTTGACTGAATTTGTGAATAAGAACCTTTCCCTAACTTGGATAAAAATGCACATTGGAAAGATGTGTAGGAATAAATTTAATTAAATCTATAACAATTAACTAGCCATTTCAAAACATTTGTTATTTGGTTCTTTGTACAGTATTGTGAATAACCTCATTAATGAGGTATGACCAATTGTTTTATTGCATGAGCATTGCAGCCTCAGCAGAGGAAGGCTGTAGCTCTAACTGACAGCAGTGAAGTGCTAGGTTGGTGTAGCAAACTGATGGAATTTCATTTGTTTATGACAATCATTTGTTTGTTAATACAAGCTTTTTACAGACCAAGACAGAAATATGAGCAACTGTTTTTCAGAAACAGTTCCTTTACCCTTCAGGACTACCTGATGTTTACTAGAAGAACAGAGTTCTCCAAACAAAAGCTAGTGGAAGGATGAAAAAAAGCTTTATAATGGATTATAAAGCTTTGTAATCACTGCTGGCAAATCCAGAGGTGATTGGAAAGGCTACTACTATGGCGTAATATTTTCCAGTTTTCATGCAGTCTCCATGTCAAGTGATACAAGCAATAAAGCTCTCCCTTCCCCTGTAAGACTATTCCATACATCACATTGTGAGCAAGTTTTATTTTTGGACTGTGATGAACATCTCACAGGATCAGGCCAGTAGCAAGGCACCGAGCACGTGGTAATGATACATCGCATGCATTCAAAAAACAGCTGCTGTCCACCACTGGGTGCACTCATTGAAATGACCACAGAATTAAAAATACAGCACAAGTACATTGCTGCTTAAAAACAAAAGAAACATAAACTTGACTGAATTACCACACTGCACTCAGATACTACACCTCTGGTGGATCTATTTTAAGAATAGACGTGTGCCACCCCTGGACAGGTCTCAGCAGCTAGAGAACGGATTTGATCCCGAGTAATCAGATGTGAGCACTCATAGCCACACATGTGCACTGTGAGAAAGAGGAAGACTGACCTTGAATTTGCCAAGATGCATCCAGCAAAAGACACGTGGCAACAGCAAGCAACTGAAGCTCTACTTTGAGGAGGCAGCAGCCACAAAGCTGCCTCTGCTCCATCTGCAGACAGCCATCCTTGACCCAACTCCAGAGAGGGTGCTAATGCGCTCAGTATCTGAAACACCTCAGACTTCCCTGTGCATAATAATTTATGTGTAAATCTGGCAGAGGCCGCGGGAAAGCATTAGAAATACAACGTTTTGGCATCCAAGGTTTATGTTTGGCCATTTACAAAAACAGAGTAATTTGACTGAGCTGGAACAATGCTACGGCTCTGTTTCAGCTGGGAAGCTTAACACAAATTGCTTGAGGGAAGCGAGAGAGAAGCAAAGGTTTTCAATAGGCCTTGTCATGCAGAAGGAGTGAAACAGAGAAAACATTCTCCTGTTATTCCTTAGTAGAGTTCAGATTTCCTAATTTCAGGCATCAGTGTTTCAAAACCTTTGCAGTGGAAACTCTAGAGGACTCCTGTGCCAGCAGGAGGCCCAGGCTGCAGTACACTGAGAAAACTTAAGTCCGATAATCCTCACACAAAATTTCCATGCTGGAGCATTTAATATTGTAATTTCCAGCACACATGGATAAACCCCTGCTGGAAGGATAACAGAAAACAAACCCATTCCCACTGGACAGTCTGTTTCAGCTCCGATTCCACATAATAGATTGCATAATTCACATGATGAAGCTGCTTTTTCAGCATCTTCACTGAATATTCCAGAAGAATTGCAGTGGAAACTGTAATACTAACAACATCCTATGCACAAAGGTGAGGGATGGGCAGGTCTACACATTCCGGGAAGTCCATCTGGAAGTCTTACCCCAGGCTGTTCTCAACCTGTATTTGCCTTCCCACCTCCCAGACAGTTTTCCTGACAGGCTAGGCAGCAGATCAGTGATCTTTGTCAGCATCCCAGCTCAAGGATGACAAGACAGGGCTTTTGGTCCTATAAACAGGATTCCTTTAAATGAACAATAAATGACTAGCCTTAAAACTTTTTTGAATCATCTATGATAAGATTTTTCATCAGGGCACAGTTTGTGGTGCTGTTAAAAGGATGGGAAGAAGGTTAAAACAATCAGAACACTGAAGTCCCAAACCCATAAGCCAGCTCGGATATACTCCAATAGGGATCCCACCAATTAACATGATTTATAGACCACGGATGCTGTTAGTCCTACTGTAGCAAACTGTTAACCCACATGAGTTTTATTTGGCTTTAAAAGTGTTTTTTAAGGAGCTGGTCTTTTAGGTTATAGAGTATATGTGAACATTTGGAAACAATTTAGCCTTTCAGACCATTATTGATACACCCCACACAGTTTTGGTTTTGATTTCTTACTCTCTTCCTCTGCAGCTTCTACAGTTAGATGGGTAAGATGGCACATTTTCTATGGATTACTACACTGACAGGGGTTAAAAGCACTTGGCCTACAGCCTTGTATCTCACTGCATGCTCAAGGCCTCTGATAATCCTTCAGAAATACACTGTGCATCAAACCTTGTTGCTTTAATAGAGGCATACTTTCTCAGTCCACTTTCCAAAAATCTTCCAAGTCATCCAGTACTGGCATGGTAAGGCACTCAAACCACAGCTTGGAACGGACCAGTGAACCCCACTGAAGTAAACCTTATTGGCAAAACTCATGCTGTTTGCCTGCAACTGATATTTTAACTGCAACTACTTTCCCTCTTTGGGGCTCCTTCCCTAGAGAATTATGACCCAGATCATTGTGTAGAAATTACAGAAGGGTTTATCTTCCCATGGAGCATTTAGACACTTCCACAGTTTACTGTGTCCTCCTTTACCCTCCGTCCATTCCTGATTCTGTGGAAAGCAGTCTTTCACCTTCTTAAATATTTTTAAACTATCTGCTAAATATTGCCACACAAATTTTCCAGAAATCAATAACAAATGTAGATCAAATCTTCAAAAGATATGTAATTAATGATTAATATAGTAAAAATTGTTACTCAGGTCCTCACACCACTGTGGACTTAAACTGGAAAATTACAGCTAAATATCCTGGAGAATTTAACTCAAAATTGACTGCTATAAAACGTTTCAATTTCTTACATCACCCCTCTTACACATCAACCTGACTGAAAGATGAGACAAGCTGAAGGATCAGCTCATGCAGCAGAGTGAACCCACCATTACAAAGGTCTTTGGAAATAGGTGAGGTTTAGAGATGTCTCACTCAATTTGCAGTTAGGTCTTTCATTTCTGAATGAGCACCTGAAGAAATGTCTTTCCCACTTCTGTTCCAAAAAAGGATTATATTTTTCCTAAATCCCAAGTTTGCACAGAGAAAAATCAAATTGAATAAAAGTATTTTCAAGGTCTTTGTAAAAGAAGCGTGAAAAAAAGCTATCTTTCCAACTCTTTGTTAGGACGGGATTGTTATTTGCATATCTCATCCAAATGTTTTCTAAGTAACATTATTTATGTTAAGAATTTATTTAATTTTATTGTTACAGTATTGCTATTAAAAAAACAAAAACGAAAACAAAACTCCTGCACTTTTGAGCCCTTAACATGTGTATTACAGAGAGCAGAATTAACTGACTATGTATCACAGAAAATTCAGCTTACATCTCTATCACAGTTCACAGCTTCAGCCTTCATATCCTTAGCCAGGCATAATGCTGCTCTCTTCTGCAGTAAAGTGACATGAAAGCAGCTGTCAGTATTACAACCACATGAGACAATATCCAATAGATTTCAAAATTAAATAAGCCCCTTTCCAGTGATTCTTTGATGTCATCTAATTTTCGACCAGTTGGTAAAGTCGGAGAGACAGAAGTCTCAAAGTAATCTGAATTTTATGGTTCCAAACTTTTCTTCCCTACAAGGAGCAAACCATTTTCTGCTTTGCCCTTTGAGGGATTATTGAGACAGAGGAACTATTATAGCAACAATGAAGGGAATGCTTGATTTTCATATCAGCTCATAAGCCCATCTCTGTTCCTGAAACTGAGATCCCTTATGCTGTGGTATACACTTAGAACTGATGAAAAGTTGCCCAATCTCAAAAGCTCATTAACATTTTAAGACTAATAAAAGCATCAGGAAAACTGGCACATTAAACTTTTCGTTAGTCACCCTACCACCAAGCCCCCTTCACATCACACTGAGTTTACATGCAGACTATTCATTTCTCTTCCTCTAGGTCACTTTATAATAAAGAAGTCCCAATAAAGTCACAACAAGAGAGGCTTAAGGGTTTTTTTTTAAAGCTAAATCCATTTCTCATTGCGGGTCAAGTCCATTAAATTTTACTCCAACATTCCCTCTAATAGTTCAGTATCGCCTCTTCCAAAGATATTAAAGCAAATCTCATGATACTCTCTACCATCTTTTAGCCTTATGTGATGAAGTCCTATTACCACATGGGAATTCCAGGTTCCAATTAAAAAGAAGTTCCTGACCTTCCTGGATACACACAATGCTTTGAAGTATGGTTTGTATGTACCTTTAAAGGAAAAAAAAGGGAAGGATCAAACAAAAAGTAGCTACTGTCTCCTATTTGAAAACAAAACCCCATGATTACCATATGTTCTCACTCGTGTTTTTTTATACTTGACTCATCATTTTGTAAGATCACTGGCAATACTGCAAAAGTTCCTTCCCTGGAGAGCTGCACAGGAGCTCATGTATCCCTATGATGACAGGAATAAATAAGCCTTCCAGTCTTACACTCATGCTAAAGATCAGAAAAGCTTCCCAAAGATTGCTTGCAGAAATCTTTACCACATGCAGTCTATTGGAGCTGTGCACTTACTCCAAAGCCATAAACTCTGCAGAACAATTCCCATTAATCTCAGAAATCTCTGAACCCAGTTCTACAGTTACTAACACTACCTTGGTTTATAGGGATAAACCTTCATATGTGTTTGGCTGCTGATACCTTATGTCACTATCATGTATTTATTTCAGGCAAGGAGCAAAATGGAGCAAGACAAGTTTATTTGTGTTGCTGTTTGTTTTGCCAAAGCTTCCTATTGTCTCAGTGATGTCTAAGTGTGTCTGCATTTAACATTTTCAGACCAATGTTCAAGTAGTTTGATTTTGGTGTCCTCTGCCATTTTTGGTAAAAATCAGGAAGTGTCCCCATTTATGTTTTTCAAAACTAGCCCTTGTTAACTTTAAGCCTAAATAAAATACTCTTCAGGTGTTAGCTACATGTGTGAAGGAAGTTCCTATTATCACATTCATAATGTTATTGTAAATAGACACCTCTTCCTTCCATGTCATCTCAGACCTGTATGTGCTTAACATACTGGAGAACTACCCTACAAAACCGAAGGCTGGGACACCATGGTCTCAGCAGCGAAGGTCACAGATCCGGGCTCCAAACCTTGACCCTGGCTGTGTGACAGTGCCAATATACCTGGATAAGAGGAGAGTGGGGGAAGTGTCAGCAGACATTGAAGACAGATAGGCTAATTCATCATCCTCTATAAATAAAAAAACCCACATTATTAAAAAACAAAAACACACAAACAAAACTGTCCCAAGCATTACACTCACAGCAATGACTGTAAATTCCACAGCTGCGGAGGCCTCCCGAGCCATTGTACACACACCCATAGTGCAGAACTGGGCATAGCTCCTGGAAGGTGAAGTCAGGAGAAACTGCAAAGCATAAAGGGTGCTCAGCTCTCAGGAAATTGGTTCATAAAATGATTATCCAAGCTCTGGTGGAACAAAAAGCATGTAGAAGTTAGGACGGACAGGCTATTACAGTTGATTCATAAATAATGCATTTATGCAATGCATAACTAATTCCAGCTATTACATACCTAATTAGCTCCTTTCAAGATTTTTTTTTTTAATTATTTTGCTCTTTATAGTTTCCCAGTTGGAGCTGCATGATTGCATGTTCTGCTAAATAAAGTTCTCTAGTGACCATGCAGAGTACCTTATAGGAACTGGCAATGTTGGTGATGCTGCTCAGGGGGGATTGCACGTAGACTAAACGGAAGTTTTCTCAGACCACATTCTTTGATTTCTTTGCAAAGAGAACGAAGGAGCATCCTGAATCCTGCCTTGGAATTTTTGGCCCCTAGAAATTTTCGGAGAGCAAGGAAACAGAGAGGTATCAGTAACGCTGTTTGTAGCGCAGCTTTAAGTGGTTTTGTGAGCACAGCTTCCCTACAAAGACAACAGCAGCAACTGAGTTGCTGAACGTCACAAAGCAAGTGTCAGAGAGATTTGTTCATGGTCTTTGTCCAGCCTTTTAGCTCTCTTTCTACACAGGCCAACATCTACGCACTACACAATAGAGTCATTAATGCAACCTCCACAGTCAGCCAGTGTAGAAACCCACACATAGATCCTAGGGCTCCATTCAGGGGTTCCTTAGGAGTGCATGGTAGGAATAACTGCAAATTCTTGTCACTTATCTGAAGCTGCAGCCCTTCCTTTTATTGTCAGGTGACCTCAGAAGGATTCAGAGGGCAGAAAGGACTGCTTCTGTGCAAGGAGGTTCAGTAAGCAAACACACTTAACAATCCAAGTGCCCTTATCCAACTGCCAGTCTCCAAGTTTGTGATTCTTGGTTGCTCTCCTAGAGGCTGTTGGCACATCAGAGAACCAGCACAACACACTCTTCTGCAATCTCAGAGGCACTGTGGCCTCCCACACTGAAGCTGCTTCTCTTGAACTTTTACACAGTCAAGAGAAAAACAGCACCCTGAAAGCCTGGCCGTCTGGGAACCTCCTTTCCAGTTTGATCGTGGCAGCTGTATCCATTCATGCTTTCTCCTCATCTCGCTGCACATTCCAGAAATCAGCTCAAGCCGCTTCACTCAGCAACTGAAAAACAAGGAGGAATTAGACAACAAAGCAGAAGTGTACTGTGCTGGATAGTGCTAGCCAATCCGTGCTCTGACAGGGAACATTTTACTCACTTTCAGAAGAAATACTCCACAACTCAGCCTCCTGAGGATAGGGGAGGAGGAACTAAAAACCATAAAGCAAATAAACATCCTCCAGGTTTCCCTGCTTAACCCCACTACCCACCAGACTATTCTTTCATGAAAACAAAGTCCTCCTCCCCCATCCAGTTTGTGGTCTCCCTGCTTTATCTTTACACTGGATACTGAGGGAATATTTACATGACCTACCAGAGCAACTAATCTAGGTGTGATTATCCTACGGCTTGGAGCCTTGATGTCTTATGTAGCATAAAGAGATGTCTCCCTCAGGAGACAACTCCAAAAGGTCATTAGGGGTTCAGGTGACTCAAACTAGTACAACCCAAATTCTTTTATTTCCTCACCTCCTTTGAAAGAGAACACCTGTCGGGGTTCCCTTCTCCTAGTTACCCTGAAACTTGCAAGACGCCTTTTACAGACTGGATCTAGATACAGAGAGCATTGTGCACAAAAGCTTTTACATATATTCCACTCAGACAGCTATGAACAGACCTTTTAGATTGTCCCTTATTAAACAACAGATTTGCTTGCTGCCACGTTTCTGAGTTGCACATCTATTTACCTACCAGGTACCCATCTGAATCCCTTTCTTTAGCATCAGAGCCATCTCGCAAACTTCAGCAGAATTATCTTTGTGGGGTAAGAGAGGATTCATGAAGGCAGAGACGTCAAAGAGAAGTAGAGGGATTTTAAATGAGCTCAGGAGCACTGCCTGGTCCCCGAGAGAATTCTTCTGTTGGAAATTTGTTCTCTGAATGACCCAAAATGCCAAGGATCCAGCACAAATTAAGGAAGTTCTGCCTGAACCTCATCCTCAGTCTGTGTGCCCCCTGGTAAATCCTGGGGGCAAAAAAATATTGGGACCCTGATTGAAAAGTGGTCAAAGAAATCTCATGCATAAACCAGAGAGGCCTGGCAACAGACTGTTGTTTTTTGAAAGGGGATGCAACCATAACAGTGATGGATGACTTGATATCTTTCCAAGATAAATAAACAACACCGTAACTGATCAAATACTCCAGAACTGTTATCTAGTAGGAAATCTACACGATAGTACTGTAGGCAAGTGCAACTGGGGAAAAAAAAAATTGTTGACTCCAGGAATATCCCAGCCTGTGTTTTCTGAGCTTAAAAAAAATAAAATAAAATAGAGAGTATTTTTTAATACAGGTATTACACATCACCACCATGCATTCTAAGAAGAGTCAGCAGATATATCCTCTACATTACAGTGCTTTTACTATCTAAGCAAGCAAAAACCATTAGACCAGATATTGAATATAACACAAGGCTAAAGTGGAAAATAATATTTCCTTACTATATCTTTA
>VWZY01013538.1:198801-227492 GCA_013399075.1 Chloroceryle aenea | reverse complement strand
ACATTTGCATAAGATTAAAAATGCCGAACTGCAAGGTGTTAGTCTTACAGATTGCTTGAAGAATGTTTGCTAGAGATGAGAAGCATCCCAAGACACCAGAAATGATTAGTGATCCATCTGGAAAGTTTCACATACTGATAATCAAGAAAATGAAGAGTTGAGCATCTATTTACACAGTGCAAAGGGACATCCAGAAAACAACTGTGTTTTAGCAGAAGGACAAGTATAACCAGCAAAATGAAAATAAAACGATAACATTCAGAAGTTCCATGTTTCTGGATCATACCACCAGGGATTTTTTATCCCCAGTACACTAGAGCAATAGAAGCAGCACTCCTGACACTGACCCACATACACCCTCCAGCTGCTGTGTGCTGCTGTGTTTGTGCCAGTATCTACCAGAGCCACCATGCAGATCCTGCAGCCAGTATGTCCAAGCCCAAGCTCCCTGGCCATTAACAAGCCGGTGCACAATGGGGCACCCAGAATTGCTACAGTTCCTGGGATATCCTACGGTTCAGAGTAAGAGTATAGTTTCACTGAATTCTGCCTTGAACTTCCAGGTGGAAAAAACAGGACACCTGTGAAGAAACTCCAAAGGACACAGTAAATCTCAACAACAGGTTGGGGTTTTTTAAGACTCTAGGAAGAATTTAATTTAAAGCACTGGCAGACAGAAAAGGCAACTTATAAAGGATGATTTTGAGTGAACCAGATATGAACCATCACAAACAGAACACAGCACACACATACACCTTGGAAAAACTCCAGTAACTGCACTTTGCAACAGCTGTATCACACCTTCAGATTTATGCAGCAATCTAAAGCAAAATCATTCATGTGCGGACAACAAAGAAAACTTTTCTGCCACTCCTGACCTTAACCACAGCTAAAACCATGCCAGGGAAACCACAATCCTCTTTTAGGTTCTTTGTACTACTTGTTTTTCCTCTTTTGTACAAGGACTTTCCTTAAAACATACAGCAATGGATTAGGGTCTGATTCTCCTCCTTTCATGCAGTTCTCTCTCATGCCATTTATATCCCAATATAGTGAGCTAGTCTGGATTCTGCTGAATAATCTACCTTACCCCATTGCTCTTCGGTACCTTGTCAATTCTAGTTAACAGAAACTTCTAACTTAGCAACCCAAGCTCACTGTAGGGCATTCACCACCCCCAGGCTATGCTTTGACATCTGGAAGAGGTGCTGCTTAAGTTGTTTCAGCCTTTCCCGTTCCATTCCCACATATACTGGCATTACTGGTAACACACTCCATGAACTAGATGAAGGAACCCATGTCCGTATTCTTCCGAATATTCAGCCCGAACCTCCCTGGTTCAACTTCAGGCCATTTCCTCTTGCTCTATCACATGGCACTTGGGAGAACAGACCAACTCCTGCCTCCCTACCACTTCCCTTCAGGTAGTTGTAGAGAGCAGTAAGGTCTCCCTTCAGTCTTTTCTCGAAGCTGAACAGCCCCAGATCCTTCAGACTTTCCTAACTGAGAGACATGCTCCAAAGCCTTTAGTAGCTTAGCAGCCTGCCTCTGTACCCTCTCCAGCACCTCAATGTCCTTCTTGTAGAGAGGGGCCTAAAACTGTCTCACCAAAGACAAGTTTAAAACCATCACCCCTTGTCCTGTCACAAGCCATGCTAAAAAGATCCCTTTTTTATAAGCCCCCTTTAAGTACTGAAAGAACCTTCTCTTATCCAGGCTTAACCACCCCAGTTCTCTGTCTTTCTTCATAGCAGAGGTGTTCCAGCCCTCTCATGTTTGGGAGCTTCCTCTGTATCCAATACAACAGGTTCATGTCCCTTCTTGTGCTGAGGCCTCCAGAGGGAGGTGCAGTACTCCAGGTGAGGTCTCAGCAGAGCAGAGAATCACCTTTGACCTGCTGGCCACAATTCTTTTGATGAAGTCCAGGATACTGGCTGGGCCTTCTGGGCTGTGAGCAGACATTGCTGACTTGTATCCAGCTTTTCATCCACCAGCACCAAGTCCTTCTGCTCAGGGCTGCTCTCAATCCCTTCATCCCCCAGCCTGTACTGATAGCCAGAGGTGCCCTGACCCAGGTGCAGGACCTGTGCCTGTTGAACCTCATGAGGTTCACATGCACCCCCTCCTCAGTCATGTCCAGGTCTCTCTGGATAGCATCCCAACAGAATAGTTAAGCAGGCACTCAGGGTTTGAAAAAACACACACACAGAAACTTACCTTGAAAAGGGACTCTGAAAGTCTTGGTAAGTCTCCCCAAGTTTTGTGAAAGTTATTCTAAAGCTTGATCTTTAACAGACAGGAAACTGAAGTGAACTAAGGGCTTGGCCATTCTTACCCTTTATAGTCCCAGTGCCGTGTTCAGCTGTGTTTCCACCAGCTTCCTGGAGTTGCCCCTTTTCCTGCTCTGCTTGATAACAAACATAATGGTAGACTCAACCCGGAGAATAATTCCTAAAGCAGCTGAAAGGACCCCAGTTATTCTGCTGCATTTAGGATCTGTTATGCTGAGCATGGTACATTAAATTAAAAAAAAAAAAAAAAATTCTCTACTCATCTACATCCCCTTCAATGAGCTTAGATAAAATTCACCATCAGTCCGAGATGGATTTACTATGACACTTTTCAATAAGCACAGTAATTGGCTTCATGGCCTGTGCACTGCTTCCCTCCTCCAAAACACTGTCAGCCGCTGCCCTAGCATGGGGAAAGCCTCGTGAGTTAGCGGAGAGCAGATCCTGCTACAAGCACAGGCAAGTCACCTATCTGATGGCCACAGGTTATCAACACCCCGAGCGTGTCCTTACGCGTACTGGAGCTGACAGCATGGAGTCGGTAACTGTAGGTAGGAAGCTGTGGATAGGTTCTTTAGGTCTTTCTCCAGACTTTCTAAGTTGGTTGTTTCACCTCTGAGTAATTCAAGCATGCTCTGGTCTGTAGCCACCCTAAATGTGAATTCAGAGCCCTGTACACAGAGGACAAGTTTCAAATTCTTCAGGGTTCTCAAATAAAAGTCTACTCACACACTAAAACTTTTGGGAACATTGAGATGACTTTGGTTTCAAGACTTCATTTTGTACCCTACTCTCTCCACTGAGAAGGCCGACTATGTAGCTAATGACTCCCCAGGAACTATTGAAAGCTTTGTCAAGACAGGTACAACTCTTCCTTTTGGCTCAAGACTTTCTGCAGGTACTAATTGCCTGTGTTATCATCATCCCCTGGGGCAGTGACTCCACAGCAACTTCATTACTCTTTCCTACCCTGCCTTATACAGCAAGTATATGCACTCCTCAGCTCAGGAGACCTGCAACCAGTGGACGTGCTCCTTTCTTGTGCTTCCTTACATTCTCAAGGGGGAGCAGAGTAAGGATGCTGCAGATGAAAACTTATGAAGACAGCTTTATTCTGCTTCTTTAAAAGTGCCCTAAAGATTAAATGCAGTGTACACAGTCAATGTTTCTCACTGAACTATAGTTACATACAGTACCGTTTGAAGTTATTTTATTTTATATATATACTATTGCAACACCAACTGATTTTTACAGCTGCTTTGCTAAGAGATAGGTAGTTCATGGTAAAAACTATGTTTTTCAGAATAACACATCAAATTATTCAATACCCCTTTGCCAAAGCCTAGACAGTGGAAGAGATTCACATTTTAACTGGTGACTGCCACTTGGTTCAAGTGATGCTGGGCTCTTAGGCTGAAGGCATATGATGGAGGAATTGATACCCTGGCCAGGTGCCAGGAGAAAGGAAATTAAAAAAAAAGAAAGAAAGAGAAAGGTGGGGCTGTGATTTGTCTTGATACAGTTCTAGCGTCTTTTCAGACTTCTCAGTATCTTCTGATAATTACATCTTTTTCAGTTCAATAACCAGAACACTATGAACCTGGGTAAGAGCAGAATTGGGGCAGTTTGCTAGCATAGGCAATGTGAAAAAAAAGGGGGGGGGAGGGGGGTGTAGAAAAGAGAAGAATGGCTTGAAAGAACTGCTTGTGAAATATGCTGCTCCAATATAACCAAACAGCATTTACTCCATCTCAGTGGAATCCTCTAAGGAAAGACTATGTAAACCAAAAACTTCATGTATACAAGTTACAGCAATAAAACCAATCATTTTAATTGAAGCCATTAAAAAAACCCATGTGAGGCAATATAAATGATAAGATCATACTCAAGGAAGAAGAGCTAGCAATTTCTGAAAAGCTTTAGAACAGCAACAGACACTTTACAAAAAGATTTGAGGGAGAATAAAACTTCCAAACTACAGGTACTGTATAAAGGTAACATTAACAATTATCTTATAAAATACAGCAACAGAGACAAAATGGATACTCAAGCTCCTCTGGAACAGCCTTCTGGGGTCTTGGTTAAAACTATGTTCAAAAACCTGTTTTAAACAAGGACTAAATACTTTGTATTTTAAATTTACAGGTCCCTGGCATAAACATAGCACTATACACATCTTCCAAACAAGTAGCAAGTAGCATTCAGTTTAACCATGTGTGGTGTCATCTTCTACAAAGTCCTTGGCCATTTCCGCTGTGATGACATCAATATGACTAACCTGGTGGAACAAGAAGTACACAGTCATTACAGTATCTCCTACAGGATGAGACAGACTTAGTTGTGAAAGCTCCAGGACACAGCAAGAGTCCTATAATCAATTTCCTTTAAAAATATGACAAGGGACATCTGTAAATATTTAAGTTCTTGTTCAGAAAGGAGAGAACTTTCACATAAAGACTGCAATATAACTAGAAATCCATCACTGAAATGAGACTCATTCACTTTGAACTCTCATTAAGTTTCAAATGCACAACTTAAGTTTCTCAGAGAACACCATAAATAAAACCTATTAATTACCTTGTTTCTGAATTTTACACCATAGAACTTGTCAGCGGACTCAAGCAGTTCAGGCCTAAAAGTTGTCGTAATAAACTGAGCATGTTCAGCTAGTTCCATAATCATATCTGTAAAAGATGACCAAAAAAATCTTAGCATAATCTTTTCAGTGAAGCAGGACAGGTCTTCATGATCCAGGCAAAGACTCTGTTATTCCTTATTCAAAATGAGGTTTTGGTTAATGTAACAAAAACCCCACAGATCAAGAGGATCCATACCAGGTTTTAAAGTATTATCATTAGTTCCAGTATCAACTCTGACAAATTAAGTCACTCAAAATCAATGCGGTATTAAACTTCTATGATGAAAAACAGAGTAAACACATTTGCAACAGTACAATGAACTAAAGGTTCATTTTAAAAATCAAACTGCACTTCAAAACACGACTATTTCCACCACAGTGAAGTGTAGTAAGAAGACCCTTTAGCTGCAGTAGACAACATAGAGCTTCTACCTAGAACCAAGTTCATGAAAGCTTCAGAAGGCACAAAGTTAAACTCTACCACACATGGTAGGATACTCAAAAATGTGCCTTTATGATTAAAAGCTTTCATCTTAAATACCAGGGATGAGGACAGATTATCACCTTCAACTGAGGACAGATTATCACCTTCATCTTCAACATTGAAGATGACTAAAGGTAGATGAAGATGACTAAAGGCAGACAGTTACCTGAAACAGCTTTTCTGTGCTGAGCATCCAAGGCTTGGTCGATTTCATCAAACAAGTAAAATGGAGCTGGGTCACACTTCTGGATAGCAAATATCAGGGCTAGGGCCACTAAAGATTTCTGTCCACCTGAAAGTTGCTGCATTTCTCTCATTTCACCCTGCTTCCCTGTGAATGATACCTAAAAAAACAATGCAACAGCATGATTCCAAAATACTGAATCACATCATCACTTGCTATTAAATAAACACAACCAGGTAACAATGGCCTTTAAAAAACAGTTACAAAGCAATCTACCCAAATACCCGGAGTACTGAAACAAATATTTTCTTTACCCTTATGCCAACTCCAGTGAACTGGTCTACAGATGGAACACTGCTCTGAGATCCAGACCCCCTTTCACTCTCAGTGCTGCCTTCACCCTCATCCTGGGACTGACTGCCCTCCACATCTCCTTTCTTCATCACTAATGTGGCCTTGCCACCAGGGACTAACTTCTGGAATACTTCACTGAAATTTTTAGACACCTGAAAAAGAAACAGTCAATACACCACCTCATTTTTACACCATGAAATCAAATGCAGAAACCCAGCTGTTTTCACATGATGACACTCGCTCAGTATCTGCAGAGATCCACATTCATTCTTAAGCAGAAATGAGAAATACACGCTACAGAGCTTGATTTAAAACCATCTATGCCAGCTGCTCTTGGTAGTACGAGTATTTATATACACCCCACCTCCCCCCCGAGAAAACTGTAGCATTCAAACATCAAACAGCAGCAAAAGCAAGTGTGATTTATTTCAATAAACTCCACGTGAGATCTTAGTTAAGCAAATGACCTTTTAAAGAGAAGACTTCACACACTCTGTAGTTAAGAGCCTTTGTTAACATTAGGAATTACTTTCACTAAATCTAGAGAATGGGTTTGGTGCTGTTTCAGACATTCTCCAGGAAGGGCTGTATATAGTAAAACGTTTTACCAGAAAGAAGTATTTATGAGATTTAAAGTAAAGCAGAAGTTGTAATATGAACAAGGCAAGCATCTATTTAAAATGCTAGCCTGTTTCTTTTGAGGTTTGTGGGATTTTTTAAATATCAAGAGTTACAGGATACTGCCTTCTAATACTATAGAAGGGATGTACTTAATATCCATCTTCTTTCCATATAGCTGCTACATAACAGGACAATTATATTTCAGCACCAGTGTCTTTACAATTGTTGCCATTTTGTTACCTGTTTGAAAGTCAGCTGAATAGCCTCGTATTTCCTGAGCTCAAGGACGTTCATCAGCTCCATGATGGATTTGTAGCCCCTGTCCAGTTCCTCCTGTCTTTTTATCAATTTTTCCTTCTGCTCTGAGAAATTCACAAACTGATCTAAAGCTTTTTTATTTACGTGACTGTATTTCTTCAGTTCTGTATTGCACTGCTCCAGTTTGCGGAATAACTGTAAGTGGAAAATAGTAATACATCAAAGTGACTTGCAGTTCTAGCCACATTTGATGCTCAAGATGTACGTACACTAGTACTTCAGGTCACGAAACATGGAACCAAGCACACTTTTTACCTGCTTTAAACTTAACGTCTGATACTTTTCAAAAGCCTCCTGTGGAAGTGAACCCAACTCTCGGATTTTCTTCATGCATTCCTCTTTCTTCTTGAGGAGCATGCCTTGCCTGTTAGTCATTTTTTCAAGTTCTTTTGTATCATGGTTGATAGCATCCATATGCTCCTTTTCCATGTTCTTCCAGCGTTCCATGCTCTTTTGAAGCTCTTTGATCCCTGCTTCTGTTTTGTCAATAGAATTATCCAGATCTGTGGTATTGGACGAGAGCACAAAACCCGAAGTGGTAAGTCTTACATACCTGTATAAAATCAGCAATTATCCAGTCAAGTATTCATGAAACAAAAAGACTGGCTAACAAAAAAGATCTAATAAGTAGTAGAAAGATAATTTTTTGACAAAAAGCTCTCTTTTCTTCCCCATGAGTACATGGCTTTAAAAAAACCCTAACATACTACGGCCATGTTAGTCTAGAAGAGAAGCAAAATCAGTTTGAGCCGTACAAATGTTATGTTGTACTTGACAGCAACTTAGTTTTAGACAGTTTAGATAAAATTCAAGAACAACTATGCAAGATCATGCTTGTATGACGGCTGCTTCAAAAGTACTATGCTCTGAAGCCTGAATTCTGTTATCCCCAGCACATACATACTTAGCACGACAGCGTGCAACTGTAGACGCTTTATGAACAACAAGCACAGAATTTCCATTCACTGATCTTTTAGAGTAAGTTCCAAAAAACTGTCACACGCTACATAACCACTGCAGCATTATTTGAATTTAATGATTATTTCTCATCCTGTGGTCTTTGTCTACAGCAAATACGGGGGGTGAACTTCCAAAGCCCTGAAGAGCTTCCTTAAAAAAACCAAACCAACCAAACCAACCCACAAACCAACCAAAAAGGGATGTTACCAACCATCCGACCGTGCCAGCGTGTCTTTCACTCGTTTGTTGATAGCCTCAAGTTCCGATGTCGTGGCAGTAAGTACTGTGCCACCTTCTGTTTCTCGAAGTTCATTCAGTTCCTATAGGATAAAGTACATATCACCAGGCTTCAGCATGGAGGGGAACAAAAGCATAAGCCAGACAAGTTACCTTCTGATACTCTACATGTAACTGTTTTAAATATCTCAGTAGTTTTAAAGAGTAGTTAGATTTTCAAACAAATCTGCTGTTAAGAAGGTCCTGCTCATACGTACGCTGTTTTTAGAGTAGGATCTCTGTCAAAAAGTCACATCTAAAGTACTGTGCTGAAACTTGAGTAAAACAGCTTATATGTAGGGATGCAAAACCCATGACAGACAATGCAATCGAATTATTAAGTTAAATAAACAAAATACAGATTGCAAAAGTACTTTTAAGAGCAAATTCGTACTTGTTCCACTTGGTCTAAGCGTTTTCTCAGATTTTCATTGAGATATGTTTCAACTCTTGTGATAATGCCTTCTAGTTTAATTCTCTCATTCAAAAGTTGTCTGTTTTCCTGGAAAAAAAATAAAATAAAATGAGGACTCTTCACACAATACTATGCATTAAAATATCACACGATTCTTTAGATTGTTGCTCTGATTTTAACAAGTAGAAAGAACCAAATTGTGTTTTTGCTGCTGTCTAGTGTAAAAGTCAACCATACAAGTCAGTAAGTTTATTAAACTGTATTAGTATCTGAATCCCACTTTTAAATTCAGAAAAGCTTTAGAGCAATATATAGCATACTTACATAGTATACTTTAGTAGTTTTTCAACATGAGTGTCAAAATCTTACTTTTTGTCTCATCTACCACATGCTTAAAGTCACTATTCTGTTTTGCCACACTGTGCATCATTCCTTTCAGCTATCTATTTGTATTTATTGTTGCAAAGGCCAAGAGCAGGAGCGATGATTCCAACACAAATTGCCACAATTCTCACCCAGCATTTGAGAAAACCATGCGAATACACTTTGTGGATGAGAAATTTCCAAACATGCCTACCTATTACTGATGGAACATTAATTACAACATATTGCTAAGTGACTTTTCATATAAAAAGGCAAGAATAAATTTACTGGGAATATAGGTACCGCATTTAATGGCAAGACATTTTCATTTCCTTACTTGCTGTAGCTGTCGAATTTCATCATTAAGAGCATCCACACGTTTCTGATCTTCCAGACTGAGTTGAGACAACAAATCAGTCCCCAGTTCTGCTTTTAATGATTCTCTAGTTGACTCCATGGCATGTAAACTTGCCTCCAAGCTCTGCAAACTGCGTTGCTACGGAAGAGATATTAGATATAAAAGTTTCTCAAAGTAATCTGTAGATTTATGTGAATATCACTTTTCTGGTTCGTGACAGCTCTAATCATTGCTTCATATTAGGATGTTAATCAGAAAAGCATGCAAGATTATCAGTAACATTAATGAAACAATCTATATAAAACCAGTAACAGATTTAAATATCCCCATACAATACCTTTGGCATAAATGTCTTTTCAGACTGCTGCCTTTTCTCCTTCAGCATTTTCATCTCTGACAAAATGCTGTCTCGAGAGGCTTTGAACTTTCTCTGCTGTGTCTCAATTTGCTGCATTTGGTTCATTAGCTGGTCAATCTCATTATTAATCCATACCATGGGCTAAGGAAAACTCTGTCCTTGCATTAAGACATTTTACAGCTACTAGTACCTTCAACTCTTATTCTGTTTGGGACATTCAGTTGCCATCAAAACAAAACAAAACAAATACACCAAAAAAAAAACCAACCAAAAAAAAACCAAAAAACCCACAACCAAAACCAAACTAAAACAAAAAACCCCACCACAACAACAAAATAACAAAAAACACACACACACAAAAAACAAAACAAAACAAACAAAACCAACAACAACAAAAACACAAAAAAAACACCAAAAACAAAAACACCACACAAACCCAAAACTCTGCAAAGCCAAAATTTTTTGTTGTACAAGAGAAATCAAGAACCATTTAAAGTAACTGAGCACCCTTATCAAGACCAAGAAATGAGGAAAGCTTCATTCAGCTGATAGTAAATAAATTATAAACCTTCCTTCCCTATGAATTGTAGATATTGGATCATAAAAGGACACTGTAGCATTAAAGAGGTTAAGAAAGAGGTGACAGTTAATTGAATAATTGTACAAAGAGACTGAAAAGACTGGGACTGTCAAGCAACTCAGAGCTCAATTAGAATAGAATGCTCTCCCATCTCCTCCCCACAGCCCAAGTGGACAATGTGAATAACACACCAATTCAGGACACAAGTACTGAAAATACAGCATGAGTCAGAAGAAGCAGTGAAGATTAAGAGAGAACAGTAATATCTGGTTATACCAGTAACTACTGCAACATCTAAAAGGAATAGAAAGCCTCATAATTAAGAGTTAACCTCCTCCTTAAGCTTTAAGGATCAAGATAAGATTTTAACGGGGACAGATCTCTAAAGCTCCTTTTTCCAGACACCTACAGTGCCAGCCACTCTCTGCAGCAAATGAACGGCCAAGGTGTGCTTCGACTACTATTCTTCAGTCAAGTTTCTCCGGTATATTAGTTTTATCAAAATAATCTACAGAATGGTTAGAAACTATTTCTTAACTAGATGCATTGATCTAAACATGATTTTTAAGAAATATGCAGTTCAGACACAAAAATATAGATGTGTTTTAAAAACACAGTGTTACTTTCACTGGTTGTACATCCAATTTTCACATGCAGGGGTTCTGTTTGTTTTACTCTCGATTTCTTTGTTACTAAAATGCCTAAAATAACATCTCAAACCAGTTTGCCTAAGCAACAGTCCCAACAAACCCCATGGCTACTATGTGATGTTAAAAGAAGTTGGTCTCCTGGCTTTTATCTATTACTGTATCTACAACACAAAAGCTTTGTCATCACAGCACCTTTCCCAAAGATCAACAAAAGGATATTTTCAATGTTTCTGCGCAAGTTTTCATTGAGTTTTGCTTCAAGTTCACCAAGTTCTTCTTCTGCCTTTCTAACATCTTTTTGCAATTCAAGCCGAGACTTCCGTGTGTCGTAGTAACCTCCAGTCAAAGCACCACGATGGCTGACTTGATCACCTAAGAGTGTAACGGGATGAGACTAAACACTGCACACTGGATGTTCTCCAGAATGTTCAGGGCACTTTCTACAATACAGTTTAGCAGGTTAACTAGAACATTTCTACTAACCTACAGAAGAATGAGAATTAGAAATCACATGTGTATGCTTACAGTAATTACAGAAATTATTATTTCTGATCCAATTTAAAGTGCATTTCCTTTCTCAAGGCCAACACAGACTGCTATGATCTCCTTTAAGCATTAGCTAATTTTGTTGTTTTTAATTAACTTCTGAAATCATGCGGCTTGAAGAGAAAAAAGAAAGCTTTTATTAAGGGAAAATGCAAATGCCTAGTGCTACCAGTTTAGAAAAGAAAAAAAGCAACCAACTCAGATCTTCTGCGAGGAAGAAAACAAAGGAGAGGCTGAGTAATTAGCAGCATCTGTGGCTTGCAGAGGCTGCTGTTACTGAAAAATAAATCATTTCCTTCTCAGACATCCTTAGGAAGTTTTTCAGATTGACTTTAAGAGACAAAAAAGGACAGCAATAAGCCTGAAGAGAATCTGTCCTCTGGGAACATGCAATTAATGAGAGATATCAATTATTTCAGGGAACATAACATGTAAATATGTCTGCTATGAAGAAGAATTCACCTTGCACTTATCAGTAAATTGAAGTTATACATTTACACTCTAAACACTGGTTCAAGTTTCTGGAGAAAACCATAAATACACCAGGAAAAAAAAAAGTATGTTAAATTGGATTAAGAAAACAACCCTGGATGAATACAAACCTGATCTGATTTAAAATTCTCAGGATGGAGATACATAGCTATTAACTTTTAGATCATAAAAAAAAATCACTGCTTGTGAAGAAATTCTGTATTTTTAAACAGTGTATTTATCCAAGTGCAACCTTGTACATCTCAGTCAAGTATGCTATTACTTAAAATGGTCTTATTTTGACAAGAATTACAGACCAGGCTTAATGAGCCTGACATTGCAGGGTTCCCATTTTTACATTACATAGTTTATAAAAATTGCAACATTTACCTTCCAGAGTAATACAATCCATAGTGAAAGCTCTGGCCAGCTGCGTAGATACTTCCATGCTACGACAAATTAGTGTCTTTCCAAAAACATGTTTGAAAGCTTTGTCAAATCTTGGATTGTATCTCAGTTTACTGATCATAGGAATGGCATCCTGAAATGACAGTGATTTTAATCAGAACATATTGATACAAATATAGGCAAGTATATGGCAACCAATTAATACACAGGATTCAAGAGAGGACATGGATAAAAGAAACTACTATCAGGAGGAAAACTAAAACACACTCTCGTCTTCTAACAAGAATTTCTGAAAGTTTTGCAGATCTCCAATTCACTGAGTATTAACACTGGCTTCACAATCATTAGAATTCCAGAATGCAGACTTCTTGAGCTGTGCATATCATCATTTACATTCAAGATCATCAAACCCTGAACTCAGAAGTACAATATTTTGAATGATGCCTTGGAAATAAGCAGCTGTCATTTAGAGAAGGATGACACATTGACTGAACATTCTTAAAACAAACACATAAACATTGCATGGAAATCAAGGGCAAGATTTTGCAATTTTAGCTTTTAACAGTTAGGCTTGAGGCTTAAGTCAATTAAGAGTCTGACAGGAATCTCATTTGGGTATTAAACTGCCATTCAAGTTGAGTAAGTCCCATAAATTGGCAGTAGTTTTTTTTCCTCAAAACAATTATTTCTTTATGTAGAGAGCCAGACACAAACATTTTAACAGTTTTGCTAGTAAAGCTCTCCCAAAATAAGCACAAAAGAAAAAATAAATAGGAAACTGTCATGACTTCCAATACTTATCTGAGCAACAAACAAACAAAAAATCTAATTATTTTTAAAGAACTTACTTTACCATGATGACTGTAGGAAGCAGTTAATAAATATTTACACAAATAATTCATGACTAAAAATTCAGGTAAAAGCAGATACTTTCTTGAAACATATTTCAGAACTACTTTTTAAATGGTTGTCACTGAAGGTTTGTTTATGCTTTTTAAAATATAAAAATACCATTAATTTCCAATAGCTTTGAGAAATTGTCCATGGCTGTAACATGTAACACAGCTCTTAGGCTTTTGTTCATTCCAGAATTTCCAGCTTGACGCCAGTAATTCAGGCAATACTCGATTACCAGCTTAAAATAAAATTCTAATTATTTTTAGTATTTAATTCCCCTTACAAGTAAACTTTTAAGGGTAAATACCTGGTAGGAAAGTATCTTGTTACATTCTTTTTATGTTGAAAAGCATACATTAGAAGTAATAACTTAATTGCAGACATGCAAGGAGAAAGGAAGTGGTTGGCAATAAACATTATACATAATTCCAAATATGAGGCTTTGTAATTATCAAGTAAAGGAAGGTTCAAAAGGAACTTGAACTCACATTAGTTTCAGGATAAGCAGTATCTCTAACATCCAGCTTGTTCAGAGGGAGAAAAGTAACTTCTCCAGGAAGGTTCATTTTGTTAAATTCCATTAGGATCTTTGTACTGACCTCATCAGAGTCCACAATGTGATAAAACAACCTAATTCATAAGACCAACAGATAAGCAAAACTTTACTGTGCAAGCACTAGCATATTTGAGTGGGAGCAGTAAGCCTGCAGGCAATGTTAAGTAACATATCAATACAGAGATACAAGTCTGTGCCTTAGAATAAGTAACTGGATACACACCATTCACTTGCATTAAAATGGAATTGGCCAAGAATTTTACATTCCACCCTCCAGTCACAAAAGCAGCTCAGTATGTGTACAGTGTCAATCACTGTGTACACAGCCTTTTCTTGTCCAGCTGCAAACCTCTGTCCTCCATACCATTTCAATATACCATACTCATCTCTCTTTGCACAGATATAGTTTGCATCTGATACCTCTATGCAATGAACAGAGACCACATGCATCTCCCTATACACTACTGTGACTAGCATCAGAGGGCTTGAAATAAGTCATCTTTCTTTTGCAAGCTGAAGTACAGTGTGCTTGTTACTGCTTTTTCCAAACTGTGAAGCGTAACAGGATTCAGAGAGAACTGTGAAGTACTTTGAAGAGACCCCTTGTTCACACAGACACAGATGCTGCAAATGACAGACTGCATTTCAAACTGTGGTAGCATAGACATTTCTGTGTGATGATTTGCAAGATCAAGTCACTTCTGTCTTCTTTCCTGCCCTCATGCCACTACTGATATTTCATTAGAACAAGAATTTGTATGACAACTCATCAATTCCAACAGTGGACTGATCACACTAAAACCATTTAAATTCCCCTGAGGTGTCAGATGCTGCAGGAAGTGGAGGACAACCCAATCAGCACTTAGTTCTACAACATACATTACACACAGACCTTTAAAACTCAACACCTTCTCTCAGACAGCTTTTATGTAACAGATGTTGAGTTTAGAAACCATCTTCACCCAGGAGATTTGCAAGTGTAAGTGAAATAATTCTTATTGTCATCACTGAAACACCAGCACTACTGATGGAGAAGATGACATCCACTTTATTCTATATAGCTCAGCCTCACCACCAATCCTCCTGGGCAAGCGTCAGGAGTGTGGGTCTACAGCCTTTTGTGGGTCTGTCTGGTTTTGTTTTAGGCTTTTTTAAACATGACCAATAGCAGCTAGGACTAATTTTTAAACAGGTAAAATTCTTCTTAGTTCCTTCTTAAAGAACAAGCAGTTTGATATCAGGCTCTATATAAGGCACTTCCACATAAAAATGGACAAGAGGTCAAATTAAAAAAAAATAAATTTAAAGCTTTTAGTAGCAACTGGCAACAACTAAATTGTAACATCACACCTGCTTATACTTATGTAACATTGAAGAGCATGTAAATTACCTGTTCCCTGCAGTAACTTCAACACAGGTGTAGAAAGCTGGTTCACATTCAAAGTTATTCATCACAATTCCATGATAGCCATTTAGAACATGCTGGTTTATGCCTTTTCGACGGAAGTGCTCCAATACTTTGTTTATGCTGTCTATACCATTCAAAATGGCCTGTTAAAACAACTCATTATTGCACTGCAATTAAAAGATGCAGAAGCAATATACATTTTACCTTTAACTTTGTGAAAATCGTAACTTTCTTGCCAAGCTCCTGTTAACCCCCTACAGCTCTAACAGAAGATGCTAAATATTTGAGTCCACCATTTTCTAGGGTTTGTTGGTTTCGTTTCTTTTCCATCAGAAAGGTATCAGAAGGCATTTTAGAAGCACTCCATTTCTACCTGGTCTCCTTATTATTATTATCTCGAGCTTAAAAAACTAATTTCCAAGAAGTTCTAGAGCTGTAATTCAGCTTATAAGTAATTTGTCCATCTTAATTACAACAGTAAGACCATAACCAAAAGAACTAACTGTCCTATCTTTCAAGACATGAGTATGACTTCTCCTTTAAGAATGAGAAGAAGTAGTTTCCACAAGGTCTCAAATGCAAGGTATTGTACCTTTCCTGTTGCTGCTCTGAGAAGCTGCTGTTTTTTTTCTAAATCCTCACGCTTTGCAGCAAGAGCTTGTTGTTCCGCATTCTCTTCTCTCCATAGATAACTACAGAACAAAAATAATTGAAGTATTTCAAGCACAAGTGAAGTCTGAAGATTTTTATTATTATTATTCTCAAAGACTGCTAATCTAACAGGAAGGTGAAGTGCAGGAGTTAATACATGGCTATATTTTAAAAACATACCTACATGCCATGTTAACAACTACACAGTTGGGGTTCTTCACATTAAGTGAGATTCAGACATATTTCAATTAACTACTAACTTTCTTTCGCTCTGTAGTTCATCCTTTTTATTTTTCACTTCATAGTATTTTCTGTCCAGTTCTTCAACACGAGCCTTCACTTCATTAAGATCCTGGTCCAGTTTCTAAGGCAAACAAAAGAACAGTATAAAAGCACAGCTAACTTTAAAAAAAAATCATCTTTCTTTTATTCAATTAATAAATTACTACTTAAACTTCAGAAACAATTCCTCTAAGTGTTGTAACCAACATAAAACAAACTGCAAAAGCACTAAGAATAAATACATCTTGATAAATCAGCAGTAACAGGGAAGTTATCAAGTAGACTGCAAGGCAGGCACTGAGTTGAACTGCGCCTCTGGGTAATTACAGTGAAATGGTTCACTATAAATCATGGTAAGAAACTATAACTATCATATGTGTAACCATGCTCCGAGATAACATTCATGATAAGAATGTTCATACTAGTCTTGGGGATTATGCCATATTACTATTAGTCAAAAATCATGGCTGGCCCACTCTCCTGCTCTGTGTACTACAGCTGCTGTCAACAGTGTGCTGTTTGAGCCAACGCACAGACTCCTCCCCTTGCTCAGTTAACACAACATTTTAAAAGCAGCTCAGGGCTAGCACTCGGTAACGTTTTCACAGCTATCCTGTACAGGACTAACTGTGTTCTAAGAACAGCCAAGCTTTTACAACCTAACTTTGCAAGCTCTCCATCACAGTCATTCTAGATGCCTCTGCTTTGAACAGTAACAAGTCACACAACTCAGACTAAGCATAAATCACACTTCCTTAAGGAAAGAAAGAAAGAAAATGAAGACATACTTATAAAAGGAATCAAAGACCACCTCAAATTTAACCTCTTGAATTCTACAGAATTCCCACTGAGCAGTATAATACAATTACAGTCAGTGGTAAAGGCCATTTCTTTCATTCACCAACTCAGAATTGTTACAGTTAACACACAGGCCCCACTCCTGCTAAATACACAGCAGTATTTACCAGAACAGCATCATCTTTGTACAACTACGTTCCTAGATTCTGTCACACTGAACCTCGATTTCCATGGAAGTATGACACAAAGACCAGCAGTGTTGTCACTGGACACTCTCCCACTCTAAGTGCAGAGTTTTTCACACCTGTGGCTCCTATCAGTAGTGTTAGTTTTGGACTGTACTGCTGCATTTATAGTGCAAGCGCGTTTCTGAATGGAAGTTAAAATCTAGAAGTTATCCAGATTAATTCTGCAACAGACTAATCTTCTAACATGGATACGGACACAAATCTAACCAGTTGTAATTGTGGTAATGCTCGCAGCAGTTTAAAAGATCCCCTGTTCAAGGAAAGTAAGAAGAGTGAAAACAACCAACACAGATCTCTACTAAAAAGTAACAAGTGTTACCTATATGAAAAAGACCAGCAGTGCATACAGAAGACCAAGGCAGATCTAAGTCTCTTCCTGAAAACTCAGGCCAAACACTTTGTAGAAAGCACCAGAAGAGTCAGCATATATAGCAAGGTTGGATTTTAGAGTTTATCTGCAGATATTAAATATTTAGGAACATATTTTTGTAAAGACCACACCCAATAAGAAAGTCTCATCTTCCTTATAAATGCACACTAAAGTCTAATTGTCCTAGACTGAGTGTTTAGACTTCATCTTAAAAGCACTAAGAAGTAATAAACTGAAAACTTACGCTGTACTGTTCCAAGTTTTTCTCCTTGTTTGCCTCCGTATCCTCTAAATCCTTGTGTATAGCTGCAATCTGACGCTTCTTGTCATTGATGGCTTGATCTAAAGACTTCAGTTCTTTCTTTATCCACTTATCTCTTTCTTCTTTGGAAGTAAACTGGCTTCCTCGACCTTGTTTTGCATAGAGATCTGTTCTTTCCTGCGTAGCCTGTGCAAGTCTATTTTAAGAAGGGAAATACATGCTGTACTCTAAAGAAATTTTTAATTTATTAAGAGCAAGCATTAAGAATTACCACAAGAATTTTCAAAGTATCGTATTAAATCACGCTCTAAATTTTAAGCACCAAATAAGTAACAAAAATAAAAGGACCATATTATAAACCATAAAGTTACCCAGAAGACTTCACAACAAGTGAACAAGAGCCTGGAAAAGTGGTTAATCTTAAAAATTAACTTCACCAAATTCTGTTTTCTCCCAACAATAAGAGACTTTTTTAACAGACCATTTTAAGTACATATAGCTACCCTGTTGTCAAGCAACAAATACAACTCTGAGTTAATTACACATTACACATATGGACTGTATTGATAGTATCTTGGATTATTTTTTGTTGTTGGCGTTTTTTTTCCAGTGCTTAAACTCCCCAATGTAGAATACCACAGACCTAGCAATTCCCCTCTCTTCTTTTTCTTTTACACTGTTGAATTTCGGTTCAGTTTCTGCTAATTCTTTCTGCTTCTCCTCAATTTTCTCAAGGAGCTTTTGCCTCTCTTTCAACAGTCTTTTCTGAAAGTCAAACAAAGCAGTATTTAAAGTTAGATAATATCAGGAACTGTATTATTAGATAAATACACACTTCTCAAGAACAGCTCAATTACAAGAATGAGAGATGCCATATTGCATATCTGTTACTACACTGTTTCAACATTTAACTGGAGTGAATTCAGTTCCAATGAGGACAGCAAGAGGGATGAAAGGAAGCATTCTCAAGAAGCTAAACTATGAAAGCAAGGAAGAACTTTATGGGCCAAACAACCAAATTTAAATTAGGGCTATGAATAAAACCCTCCATCCCAATACTTGCAGAAATTAAGACCAAAAGAATTATAAGTGCTTGATTATGCAACATGCAGGATGATACAGATCATAACAAACGAGTCTCTAAACACAGCACAGAAAAACAAGATGACTGTCCAGCAAACCTTAGAAAATAAAGGTCACAGTCTAAACCCAAAACTTCAGTGTGCAAGTATACTACCTTGTGCCAATGACATTTTAAGACTTTGCCACCGTTACTTACCCTTTGTTCACTGTTGCCAGCTAATTCATCCTGCAGGTCTTTAGCCTTCAACTCTAATTTAGTCCTCTGTTTAATCTGTTCCTGTCTTTCAGCACTAAGTTGTTCTTTCTCTTCTTTCATTGCTGAGATCTTTGTCTTCAGTTCTCGAACTTGCCGTTCTATTTCCTATCCAAATTTAAGTACGCAGTATCTTAAACACAGCATGTACATTTCCATATCTATCAAACCCCACAAGACTGTTATTACATAGATCAAAATATACTAAAAGTGTGGAAAATTTATGTTTCTGAACAGGATGAAAGCATAAAATAGAATTTTAAATGGTTTTAGAACCCACCCCCAAAAAAAACCAAACAAACAAACCCAAAAGCAAAATACACCTCTGGAGAGCCCTTGTTAAAAATATACTTACCTCCATTTTATCTCTAGCATCTTGCTGTGCATCTCTCAGCTGCCTGGATTTCTCTCCACTTGTCTCTCGTTTTGCAGAAAGCTGTATGAAAACACCAACAATAGCTTAAGGAGCAAGATTTTGGCTTAGTAGTAACTCCAGAAAGAAAATAGTTTGTTAAATTAGCGAAGAACATTGACCTGATTTTATCACAGAATGCAAGACGACAGTGGCAAAAAGCAAATCAATAACTCATGCTGTATTTTGTATTAGCCAAGATATTTTACCTCATCAAGCTTAGCTCTGGTTTCATTAAGCTCCTGGTTATAAATTGTGTATTCTAATGCTCTCCTCATTTTATCCCATTTCTGGTACTGAGCCAACTCTTCTTTCTCCTCTTCTAGGGTATGCAGTCGCTCTTCAATGTATTTCAACAACTCATTGATCTTCTCTCGCTTGCCCTCTTTAGAAAAGATGACAAGATTGATGTTCAATTAACACTGTAATACATTCTCACACCTTTAAAGCTACCGAATCTCCTCCAGTGATTAACTATGTCAACTGTCATGAAATGTAAAAAAGAGAATCCACACCCAGAAGTTCTCCAGAAAAACATCCTAACATCAGAACTATTGATACCAGTCATGTAAGGCAACATAAGCATGTACTCTCTTGGCTCACACACTTAAAATAATTATAGACTGTACTACCTAAACTTTAGTGTTTGCATAGCAGTAGAGATCCTGATTTCTGGATCACTGCCAGCTGACATTACTCATGTTTGGAATAGCACAAATGCCCCTACTAGCTTAGCTAAGCAGTTTTATTACTAAAAGCACAGATGAAGTCATTAGTTAAACCTTTTTAGATATCTAAAATTCAAGGAGAAAACATGACATGCTCATTTTACATACCATAAGTAAAATCTATCTAGAATTAGCTTCACTGAAAATGCCATAAACCTTCAGTTAGCAGAATTACTGTGGCAATTTAATTTCTTGAACTCTCTTTACCTGTTTCTTTCATTAGTGAAATACTCTCTTCTTTACGTTCATCATACACTCTGGTACCAGCTACTTCTCTTAGTAACTTCAGTCTTTGAGAGTCAGGAGCTGTGGCCATCTGGTTGATCTGAAAATTCCAAGACCTATGATTTCAATAGCCTGCTCTGGATGCATGGCTAAACATAACAGATCACAGGCTGCACTTTTTCTGCTGTGCCTGCTCGCCTGAGGTTTTGGAAGGAAGATTCAGATACCTACTATATACTATATCACCTTCCTTTTGAGAAATTACTTCAGGATAGCAAATATTCTGCTTGCAATTAATTCTGTTAGTTTTCAAGTGATACTGGTTATTGCTAAAACACGAGGTATTAGTATTACATAAACTGAAGAAACCATTACCCGCTCAGAATTATGTTTAGAGAAAATCAGGACTGGGGTTTTAACTCCTCATGCCAAACCAAACATGCCTCCATAAAAATCACACCAAAATGTAGGGGTGAAATTTTAGAGTAATTCAAGTCATGAAACACTTGTTAAGACAACATTGAATCAGTCATACAATTATACCCAATGTAAAACTCACTTTCCTTCCACAGATTTTCAGTGGTTGTGTGCTTTTATAAGAAGGTATCTGTTTCTAATTTGTATTACATTAAAGCCAGTGTGTCTATTTTGGCCATAACAGCAATGTGAAAATTTTAAAAACAAGTGACTTTGCAGCTGATATTGTTTATATGTACACTGAGCTGTATAGGAAAATTTATCTTGATAAACATCTGAGAGACTGTACTGCTGGGTCAGCATATCCTTCATTCCCCTTTTAAGTGTGCCTTTCAGTAATCTTTTGAAGCTTGGGTCTTGGAGACTAGTTAATACAGGCCATGCTGTGAGCCCTTTCCTTGTTGCCTGTTCACTTTTGGTGCTTCCACATGTTTCCATTCATCCTCCATTGACAAGTCTTTTAGCCTTTTAAAATTCCCTACAATTACTTTATTTCCTTATTTTAAGGAGCAGAAATCTATGAGTGCGACTGAAACAGTCACACAAATTAAATTTGCTCTGTATTTAAGCATACAGTAAAGCATGGGGTTGCAAAGACTACCATGGAAAGAAACTTTTCTAAATATCAACAGTACAGACAGTATAACTTTTTCTTTTTAAATCAACATAAGCAAACAGGAATAATTGCAAAAGCAACATCTACAAGAACTATTTCAATCTAAAATGGACTTCGGTTTTGGTTTACTTCCGCTATAACTGAACGAAGTTTGGTGTCCAGGAAACATGATACTCTTCTGCTAGTGATTTCTTAAGCTTTGTGAAAAGTAATCTTACCTTTCCTTGTTTGACAATATAGTAGGGATTACTGCGAGAAAATCCTGCACTTTCAAGAAGATTCATTACATCATTTTTCCTGAAATGTTATTGAAAGTCTATTAAGAACACTTTTACTGAAAATGACAGCTGTAAAATTCAGTAAAGTATTACAACTATACATCACATACTATAATCACTGTGTGCAACACATGCTGTTTGCAGAAGCTTCTTTATTTAATAGCCAATTCTAAAATGAAACAAGAACAAAAATTGAAAATATCTAAAATACTGTAGCATTGCAAAGAGGTAAAGCAAGAAGCACCGCTAAGCAAAGAGGAGGGAAATAGAGGAGGGAAATACAGGTAAAGATATCACAAGGAAGGATATGAAACAACCTGAAATCTAGTAATTGTTCTGTTTAAAAAAACCCTGCAAGAAATACTACATAAGCAGTTAAACATCACAGCAATGAATGGATTAAACTGTAAATGCAGTCTGTTGTCTATTGCACAACGACTGATGCCCTTGTTGTCAAATTACTGGTATTCAGTATTACACAATAGAATTAATTCATTTCAGGCTAGATTCAAGTGTTCTGTTTAGTCCGACTAGAGAATTTTACAGAAATACTGCTAGTCTCATTCAGCTAAGGAAAAGAAGTACCTACGTCACCATTTTCTTGTCTAAGAAATATTGGTCCTTCTTGGCTCCAATGACTCTGCGAAGCGAGACTTCCTCTTTATCAATCTTAAGAAAACAAAACCAAATGAATTTAACTGCTTGCAGTAGGTATGTATAACTAATCCAGAGTAGTTATGGCACTTTTACCAGAACTGACTCAAAAGCAGTTACCCACTGAAACTTAAGAGTGTAATAATATAAGACTTATAATAATGTAATAGTTACAATACAATAATACTATTACTCGAGTCTGAAATGATCATTTAGTTCTGAAGCAGTGTATTCAACTTACCGGTAACCTGTTGTCCGAATTGTCAAAAATAATTTCCACAAATGCTGAAATAACACGAGGACCTGTACCTTCCTAGGAAATGAGACATTTTGGTTAGATAATTCCAACCTTAGAGGGATTCCGAGCTTGTTTGTCTCCCCTTTTTCCTGACAATCCCACTTCCCCTTTCCTTTCAAGGATTTGAGAGCCCACACCTGTAAGATCCAGCACGTATATTTTTATTTCACCAGTGTGCGTTACCAGCATAATGTATTATTTGTAATAAATTCCCTTTTGCTAAAGGGAAATTAAAAAATGCTTAAGGATGCTTTCAAAATAATTGGCTTAAAATAGCTACAGCCCAGCAATTTACCATTTTTGTAGTAACATTCCAATGCATTATCTTATTTTTCAGTCGTGTTGTTATACACCTTCACTTACATGCAACAAAGCCAGTCTCTGCTCTGGGCGAAGATGACTAAACTCATCACTGAGGACAAACTGAATTGCTGTAATAAAACAGTAAAGAAAAGGAAGATTTATTCTTTCCCTGAGGGAGCCATGCAGCAGTTTCTTTACCTCAAAATATATTGTTGTACTATTGCATAGTACAGTCATGCCATTGCCAATATCTTAGAAAATCTCTTCATTAAAAACTTAATCTGATGGATTTTTATCACTCAGTCTGTTATACACTAGAATTTCTCTGAAGTTTCATTGTCACCACCTTACTGCAGAAGCATTAGCAATGCCACCTAATGAGCTTTCCTCTACAAATATACAGCACACAAGCTAGATTAACAATATTGCTAAAATGCTTAACACTGACAATTTATACGGACTACAATCACAAAGGCCACCAACACCTTTAACTAGCATCTTTGCTCCTCCACTGATGCTTCACCCCAGAACTCCCCCCCCGCCCATACCCATACATTAAAAGGCTGTATAAGATATGCCTTACTGCTGTGGAACAAACTTAGAATTTGGCCACTAAGAATGTCTACATCAAATGCAAATATCACAGTCAGCTTTTAAGGTGGGTGACCTTTAGAACTGGTTTCATCATGTAAGTACTTTTTTTGACATTTAGAAGTCTTAGAAGTCTTTTAGTAAAAAAATGAAGATAAGGATTAAATAAGTGCATTGAGATCTGCCTTTCACCACTGACAAGTAATTAATTACCAATCTGCCACTCCTTGCTGAGGAGGAACATTTGGTAAACCACCTTCTGACAAAAAAAAAGAAACCTGGTGTCATCAGCATCCCCATGCTATTATATGAAGAAATCCAAGCTTACCGTAAAAAAAGTTGCTTTTTCCAGATCCATTTCTTCCCACTGAAATTTAAAACACAAAGCACAATCTCAAGCTGATGTATGTTAACATGGCGATGTACATTACATGCTGCATATAAATACTCAAGAACATAACCCAAATGTAACAGCACCAAACAAAAATCTCAAGAGAATGAGGCAAACTTAGTAGGCGGATCACTTAAGTCATTGTTTGAGAAAGAGAGCAGTCCTTTCCCCACTCAAGCCAATCACCATTGCTTACAAACACTATTCCAAAACATGAATAATGTTAGAACAAATCTTTTTTATTCCCATTCTTTTAGTTTTAATACTGATCTACTGGTAGCATAAAACCAGTAGATATAAGTCCAATTCTTCTTGTCCCAGCATTCATTTTTGATACTTAACCAAAGGAAATCACTTGCCTTACATTCAGGTTGACTCCATGAACTTCAATGAGTATGAACTTCTGAATACTCTACTTGATAATTCGGCAATGTTTTGTTTTAATTTAAAAGGCTGGAAGAAGTACTATTTCTATCTAAAAAAAAATAAAGGTCTAAAACCACTGCACTATGCTAAAAGAGCAATCTGTGTTTATTCTGTGTTTCTGCAAGGCTCAGTGTCCTATCTTTAAGACCAGCACCTACCGCATTCACTTCAAACTGTTTGCTTCCCAGCAACAATGGGCATGACAACCTTTCTGTCCAGTCCTTCCTACCCACATGCCTTCCAGATTCACCTCAACCCCAAAATTACTTGGGACTGCTATGAGTCTTTACAAAGACAAAAAAAAAAAAAATAATATCGTGAAGACAATTTATTGTTTTCCTTTTAAAAGTACTAACACATGGATAAAGTGTTAGCTCCCACTGAAGTAACATTTTCTAACAGGACATGATATTCAAGTCATATGCAGTTTTTTTCAGATCAGAGCAAAACCTGGCTGCTCAGTTTTTGTCTCAAAATTGTTGCACAGTCACTAAAATCAATGCAAACAAAAAGGCAGGACTAGGCGTCCACAGGCAAAAATAGGAAAGAGTGTGAAAACAGTGGTCAACAACATGCTGTTAAGATTGCTATCTATGAAGCTACACTTTGAAGTTTCAATTACACTTTGACAGTCTAATTCCAGAAATTAATTCTCCAAAGCTGAAAAGAGGATCACCTTCTGTGCAGCAGTTTATGGTAGCTAGTGTGCTTATGTATCAAAAGCAATCACACTTGCACAAACCCATAAAAAGAAGAATCCCATACAAATTCTCTGCTGCTCTTCCTGCAAGCCCAGACTCTAAAGGGGGCCTGGCTGATACAGATATCTGCACATATGAAGGAGTTTAAAGACCTCACTTGGTTTCTGAAGACTGAGACATACTCCTTTCACAGTAAAACTGAATGTTAGCATTACTTTGCAGTAAGTGAAATACATCTTGTGATATATTACAGACAACTGTAAAGAAGTTTCTGAAACAGAAAACACAGTCATCAAATGTAAGCAGACTATTAAAAACTGCAAGGGGCTCCTAATGGGAATATCTTCTGAAATAACAGTGCAACTCCAGTTCGTGTGAACAGCCAATCAGGAGAACTTACCAATGACATTGTGTTTTGAGCTGAATGGGTCCACAATGGTTTGGTCCCTGTAGCTTCGAAAGCCCTGAATGATTACCTAGAGAGAAGAGTGAACTGTTTTAACAACGTTGTCTCTGTTAGCAGGTTTGAACAGAATATTTAGATGAATAATAATACACTTGATTTCCCCTGCCCTTCCCACACCCTCTTCAACCCTTCAGCTCAAGATCTGCAACCTACATCATAAAACTTGCCCCTCACCTAAGCATCATTTTAGGGACAGATTCTTCTTCCCCTATCACAAAGAGATGTTGGTAGCTATCTAGATCAATGTATAGTGAACAACAGAGTTCTGAAAGTCTTTTGTAGAAAAATGCACAAAAAGATGAATATTACCTACAGGGAAGAAAACCCCAATATCACAAGCACTTATCCTAGTCTACCTACAATCCTAGTCTTACCTGCAATAGTCTGTTGCTTTATTGTGCAGCCTGAAGGGAAAAAGTTAAAAAAGCAAGCTCCCTTGGTTCCAGTGAATTCAGCTCCTAAATTGAAAAATCCAAACCTACACAATCAAGAGCTAAACAGCAGTCATCTAGAAGCAGTATGTCAAATTTCAACTGTTCTACTTCAGTAGTGATTTGAGGTTCGCTGGGCCAAATCCCATACAAGGTACAGAATGACAATACCCTAATACTTCAGTTCTGCATAGCAACAAAACTGATCCAACTTCCAGAACACGCATTCCTGCATTAAACAACCATTCCAAATCATTAAAACTGTGGTAAAAGACTATAAAGTAGCTTTGGTTTGCTCAGTAAGACATCAGAATGGCAGCAATCCCTTGAAAAGTTTGGATGTTTGCAGATCTTTCAGCAAGAACGCTTACAAAAGGCCTAGAATTCACATTTAATGATGCACTGATGTCCTTCGCCCAGCTTTTCCCTAACAGAAACAAGATAGTGTTAGAAAAATGGCAATGTTTCATCATGACAGCCATGATGAACTAAGATTACTTGTGCGGAAGAAAGTAAAACTCTTCTCACCAGCTGTTTGTATAAAGCATCTAATACTGACTGAAAATGTCGTATCAGAGAGCAAATAAAACATTCAAGTTTATAAAAACTGAAATGAAATAATACTTAAAAGAATTAAGTCTTCCAATGTAGCTTCCTCCAACATTTTGCCAATCTACACCTTTTTTTTGCATTGCAACTGCTTACATTCCCTCTTCTTGGGCAAGATACAGTTCTCACTAAGTACCTGCACTGTGTTCAGATCTAAATCTAAAGCAACTGTATTGGTTTTCAGAATTTAATGGAGCAAACTACAGAAAGCAAGTTTAAAACAACGTATGGACTGGAGACTACACCATCACTCTGGCTGTGAGCACAGACCTCCACCTCCCCTAAAACAACAGCCTGCCTCATCTGCCAGAGGGAGACTTTCACATGAAAAGCTGCTTCAGTACCTGTGGATTTCAAAGGTTAAACAGAAAAAGCGAATCTTACTCAGGTCTTGCCACCTCACTAGGCCACAGCAACTACAGTCACTCAGATTGTGGGGCGGGAAAAAAAAAAGAAAAGAAAAAAAGCCATATTTTGTCAAACAATGCTGCTATTTACTAAATTGCAATAAAAGTGAAGAAAATTAAAAGAATGTAAAAAAATGTGGTCTCCAGTATCTTTACAGTTTACCTATATTCTAAAAACATCCAGATGGGAATAATTCATCTAATTCCTTCTCATAAGAACCCGATAGCCTACAAAAAGGTAAAAACAACCAGCCATTATTTCTTGGACATTACTAAAGAAGCACAAGCTTTCACCTCCTGCATACACGAGAGCATGATACAGTCAGACTCTCAACATCATTCCCCCAGGTCCTGAAGTTTCTTCCTAGGTGGCTTCTCACTTCACCTAGCCTACATATTCTGAAATCCCATAACTTCTTATTGCCCTGTATAGCCTTGGATTAAGATTTAATTTTAATACTCAAACTACAGCAATTATTTCTGAGAAGCAACAAAAGTGATATTGGTGGAACCAAAGTCACCCTCATCCCTTTTATTCTCATGTTCACAACCTGTTATGCTGTCTCTATACCTCCTAGGACAGCACTGGTATTGACCACCTAACTTCTTACTTTCCAGATGAAACTAAATTCCCCTGCTCTGACTTAATTTGGACTTCTTACAGATCTTCCCCACTGTTACTTTTGTGCAGTTCAAATCTGGAGAACCAAGAATTCTATTCAAATACTTTACAGCAATGTGTGCACCTGCAATAATTGAGTTAAATATACTAAAACACATTTGAAATTCCCTAGTCAGTCAAACATTTGATGAAAAAAATGGTTTCTATGTAGAACATTCACTTTTGAGACAAATGAAAAATGAGAATCCCAATAGGGTATGTATGAACACGCACAGGCAACCATAAAAAGTAAACTCTAATATGCAATATATGATGCAGTATAACTGCAGGGATTGACTACAGAAGTAACATTAATGATTGCCTCAATCTTAAAAATGGTTTGGAAAAAGTCCGTAGAGGGACCTTATTTTTAACTGAAGGTTACCTACAGATTTCTTGTCGAGGATGAAGTGTAACAGATTAAATGTCTGTGCCTGGAGGCCTAAGGCATCACCCCAACGCAAACAGTAACTTGTTTCACACGGGGGAAGAGGAGGGCTAAACCAGTTTGAATTGAAACCCCAAATACAGTCGCATTTCCCAACGGAAATCACATGTAGAATTTAAAAACGAACAAACAAAAAGCCCCGTAACTTTAACAGCTGAGAGATGCCGCCTGACAACCGAGAAGAGTCCTTTGTTTGTGTAGGAGCCCCGCGTAAGTACGAGCCCCCCAGCTTTGGGCTTCCTGCCGCTCAGGGGGCCGGGCCATCAAGGCTGCCCCNACCCCCACCCCTCCAGTGACGGGTCAGGGCAAAGCAAGCCGAGCCAAACCGACACAGACAGGCCCAGGCCACACGGTACAAGACGGGCAGCTTGGACTCCCACAGTTTACCTGCTTGATGTACATGTCTGCGAAGAATGGGGGAGGAGCCCGCCCCGGTGCCTCCTGCCGCCGCTGAGCCCCCCCTCACCGGCTCTTCCCGGCCCGCCC
>VWZY01013538.1:183633-197414 GCA_013399075.1 Chloroceryle aenea | reverse complement strand
GAGCGCTGCCGCGCCGCTGCAGGGGGCGCTGCCGCAGGCCGGGCAGAGGTTTGACCCCAGGGAGAAAAGCGCTGGACGCGTTTCCCGGTCCCCTCCCTGGGTGCAACGGCGGTAAAAGTGCTCACCCTGCACGCAAAATAAAACCTTGAATTTCAGTCCTGTTTCTTATCTCGGGGATCTAAACGCAATTAAAAAGAGGAATGGGCAGCGTTATGGGCGAAGGCCCCAGTGCACCTACCCCCTCTCAGCCATCCTGGTCTGCATCAGGGACTTCACAGAGCTGGGAGCACAGGGCCATGAGGTGTGGGTTCCAGCGCCTGCCCCGAATTTTAGCTTATTTACATGCATTTTTGCTCTTTGTTCCCACTATGCCAGCTCCAGTCTCTCCAGCAAGGCAACATGAAGTCACATGGGACATGGCTGAGCAGCGTCCAGGTGCGAGGTGCTGTGGCACAGGGCAGGCTTCAGAGCCTCCAAGAACCGAGCTCTGCATCCACCACAAAAAGCCTGAGCAAAGCCAAATACATGCCCAGGTGAGCTCAGTAACAGGAATGATGTCAAACACTGTGAGGGAAATAAAAAGATAAGCCTGACTCTGCACCTGCTCTTTCATCTTGCAGAGACCCACTGTGCAGCTCCCCGAAGGAGCAGTCAAACACACAAAATGAGCAAAATGGTGGAAGAGAAACAATTTTCTTATGATCTCTTTCAGTTACAGTAAGTTCAGGTGTGACAGCAGTTGGGGCACAACTTCTCAGAGAAAACACAATTTTCAATTTGACAGTGCTCCTTCAAAAATGTAGCTGTAGCCAACATTCCTGTACCCAAATAGAATTCCTGTACTGATGCTCTTAACACTAACAAAAATTAGATAGAAAAGTCTAGCTCCTAGTTCTCCTCAAATATTAAGTGGATTAATTACTTCCCTTAAGAAGGAAATCTCCCCAGTCCCAACCATTCTGAGATGCCATGTAACAAAATGGTTTCACTAAAGGTGCATCACAAGGATATTGTAACAGATTTAACCTGCACCCCTAAAGAAATGGTTCATTGATTCTTCAGAAAGCACTGTGCTGAAAAATTAAAGCATTTCGTGATTGCTCCACAACCAAATTCAGAATGAAAATTTCATGCCTGACCCACGTTCACTCTTAAATGGCTCAGATATGGGGAGGGGGCAGTGAGGTTGGAGGGAACAGGGAATTTTAAATCCTTAAATGAGTCTCGCAACATCTTTCTGAGGTTGGTCTGTGTAAAGTGAGTTTACTCTTCACTTTTTCTGTGTCAAAGTAAATCACAGAGGCAAGTACTTTGTGTCCCAGCTGCCTGGCCCATCCGCAGGGACACACTGGCAGTGGGAAGAAGAAAATTTTATAAAATAAAGAGATATCAAATTCCCCACTTTTCTTCACAATACACTTAACCAATCCTATACCTGGTTAAAAGAATTATTTACATCCTGTGTGTGTGTGTTTGTGTTAATATGCACATGTAAATAAATTACACAGATTGACATGTTCTAGATAAACTTGTAATTAGCGAAGTCAACCCATGAAGCTCTCAAGCAGGAGAAAGCAGTAGTGTGTTTTTATGTATTTGAGACTATTCTGGCACCACACAGCAGGCAGTGCAGGCTGACCTCTGCTGAAACATGTCAGCCAAGGTTTTGTCCCAACAAACAGCTGGGATATCTCCTCACAGCTTTCTCCTGCTAGAAGCAACAAGTGGAAAGACCACCCTGTGTTATTCATCCCTGTTTCTGAGGACAGTAATAGGCATAGAAATGTTTTTAAACTGACAGGTTCTAAAGTTATCCCTTATTGTCTTCTGCTTGTAGAGGTACAGGATGCCTTCGGTCATGTTTTTGAGCTTTCCACTGTAGTTCAGAAACTTATTTTCACTTAATCACAGAATCCCAGAGCAAGTATTTAATCTTTCTCCCTAAAGAGGGGGGTCAGAGTCACCAGAGCGGCCATCACCTGAGGAAAATTTTGCCTTTTCTTTTGACTGCTGGACTGACGTTATTGTGACTGAATGCACCAAGCCCTCCTGAAAACCCTGCCTCAAGTCAAAGCTCTAAGAGCAAAGATCCCATAGCCTTCTGGTCCACATTTGGTGCCCCAAACCAGCTTGTTGTGGCCAGGGTGCACCAAGGAGTGCATCACCCTCTGTATTATGAACTGGCATAAATAAAGACCTGGGATCTTTGCTATCCGCAGGTGTTAGTTCATTCTGTCTGGAGGACTTTGGATACACAGCATACTCCTGCAGATGTGTGTGTATGAGTATACACAGACACCAGGTTATATTTATCCATAGGAATAAAAGCATATCTCACTGATATTTCATCAACAAACGTGGGTTTGTTATGTGTGACGTGCTTGCAAAAATAGCAACTGTATTCAGTAAGGATTAAGTAGCAAATGATTGTTTAGTTCAGAATGCTTCAAATACAGGCCCCTGCATACTGGTTTTGTCACATAGCTTTTTAAGATTTGCATTTGAAGGAGCACTAGAGCTGGGATGGGTATTATATTTTTGGGTTGGGTTCTCTTTTTTTTTTTTTTTGTTTTGTTCCGTTTTGGTTTTGTTTTGTTTGGTTTTTCTTTAAATATACACCCAGCCCAAGGGCCATATGTGTCACCTTTATTCTGACAAGCTGCTGTGGCTGAAGGAGTGCTGACAGCTAGACAGCTAGTAAACCAGCACACTTTATTCAGAACCTGCAAACATATAATCAGTGCTTGCTATGCATGGAGGAGTTCACCTCTCTTCAGTAGGTGCTGCAGAGCTTTTTTTATGGCCCTGTGTTATACAGTGTTTTTCTATAAATAAGCTAGAATTAAACATTAGCATTAGAAAGGAGAAAGTGGGAACACTGCTTTATTCATCTAGGCTTCATTTGCATAAAAATACGTCAGGCATTTCTTTCATGAAGCTTAACAGAACGTATAGATGGGATTTCAAGTCTGTAGTATTTCTTTCTCTCAAATAGTATTTTTTTTTTGTTGGTAGAAAAAAAAACATGTTAAACATATGGGGGGGAAGCTGTTTTAGTGTATTATCAAGGTCCTCTGATATCACTTTCAGTTGTGAACTAACACGTGTATAGACTGCTTTCATTCATGAATGGCTGCAATCACTGAGGTATTTATTGCCACTTTTACATGACTGTAGAAACCAGTAGGCTCATCAAAACAGCACTCACTTGGGCTTCATCAGTTGAAGTTGGCAGGGGAGGCAGAGAACTGCTGGAGGCACTTCTTGGTGAGGGTATCACAGCAGAATTTCATGAGCAAACCAGGGAACTGGACTTTGGCTGACACTTAGGTTAGACTAGAGAAGCCTGTGATTAATGGCAGTCTGAGCACACAGCCAGATACTCAGATATACTGATTTCAGCTTGTGAAACAAAGGCAGTGAGAAAGTACCGTGCCCAAGGTCAAGCAGGGTAACTGTGAGCCAACCCATACCTCTCCTCCTGAGCTACCTGTCAAGTGTGAATCCTAAGGCAGGAAGGCCACAGCACATCATTCTCTTGCCTTTGAATTCAGTGGAGATTCAAGCAGGTAAAGTGACAGAAAACAGCCCTTTCTTGAGAGACCTGGGCATGTACATCAGTCTCAGTGTGCTCAACCCACCAGGCTTTTGAGGAACAAGGAGCACTTAGTCTGAAAAACATGCAAGCCAGCCACACATAGGTTTCCTTTCCAAGAAAATACTTCTCTCTTGAGCAAAGTTACCTATCTCTTTTGCTCTCATGCCCTGTATTTGCCCCAGTGACTTGCAATAGATAAAGGTCTGACCCCTCGCCAAGACCTGCAGAAATGCCTCTGTCTTTGCTAGTGAGCAACTGCCTGTCAAAAAAACTTAGAAGAGTAAGCCTTAAGTTTGCAAGACACTTAAAAAGCTCTGCTTAAGGTTATATGTAATTACCAGTTCAGATGCTGGCTGCAGAGTGTTTGTCAGTGATGTCTGTGTTGCAGGGGGGATGGACCAGTTCCCACCATCCGCAGACCCTTTTCTTGCTCTTTTTTTTTTCCTCTGATGCCAACGTGGCAGAAGGCAGGGGACACCTGCCCACAACTGCAGTGGGCCCCGAGGGATGCTGGCATCTCTATACCTATACACAAAGCAGAAACATGTAATCAGTGGTGGTAACAGCACTGGTCCCTGAGACTTGGGAGCGAACTGGTGCTGCTGGGCACAGATCCTTGCAGAGAAGGAGAGCAGAGCAGTAGCTGCTCAGTCTCTCCTGCCAGCCCAGCTCTGGGAGCAGCCAGGCAGTGGGTAGCTGTATGCCCCTGCTGCCTGGCACTGTGTGCACATCATTAGATCTTCTCTGGGAGGCAGCTGCCATGTGTTTTATAAGCTGCTGGGGGTGGAAGGGCAGCCGTCCTGCCAGGCCCCAGGAGACTTGACAAGCTCTCCTGTTATTTCCTCACGCTGGCTGCTCTGCCGACCATGAAAAACACTGGAGTCTTTTTTTTCTTTTCTGACTCTATTTCTATGCACTTTAAACAACTCAAAACAGTCAAGCAGTTTCTTTTTAAAAATAATTTTTAAAAAGTTTCTCTTGATCTTTATGATCCTTTGAATGTGTAGAGGTAAATAATTCTTGTTGACTGTTAAGTATTCATCCATAAAGCCATTTATCCAACAACACTTTAAGCATACTAACATGCTGAGAGTGCCAGGGTAAAACAACGGCATAAAATGAACAATAGAAAAAGGTTCCTTTTAAAACCAGTGTATTTTACTATGAATGAATCTGCTGCAGGTTTGTTAAGGGAAAGCAGTTGTTTTGCTCATTGTCTTTCAGACAAGCTTGTCTCTGAATAAAATGTGGTTGTGGTTGAATTAATTTCACTTGGCCTGCTAATTTTATAAAGCAAGCCATTGCCGACACACGAAACGAATTACACACCCGGGTGGCGCAGCAGGGCCGTACTGGGAGCTGTGCCGGCAGGCGGCCTGGGCCAGGCCGACTCCTGCTGGGGCGTGAGAGGGGCCACATCCTGCCCAAGGGTGGAAACCATCGATGTTTTTCTTTGCTCTGATGCAACAAAGAGTTTTGTTGGGTTTGGAAATTTTGTCAAAGAAACCACTGCTCTGTGATTTTTCTATTTTAAGCCCCAGACAAGGGAAAAGCCCACCAGTGAGCTGTCTATGGGGCCAGCTGTGCTGGAGGGCACCCCCAGAAACACCCCCAGGCCTGTTTTCAGGTGGGTCTGGTGTGAAGGAGAAGGAAATTGGTGACCCTGGACCCCATAGAGCAGTTGTACCTGGTGGCTGCCCCAGCAGTGAGGGTGGGAGCCCACAGCATCCCTTGACTTCAGTGGGGTCTGCCCTTGAGTGGGGCTGGGTCATCACCAGCAGTATCAGGGTGGGGGTTGTGGCTGCTTTCAGAAGGCCACATCATGTCCCCAGGAGGGCTACCTGCCCATCCATTAGCGGGGCTCAAGAACAGCCCTGGGAGGACAAGATCATCTGGTTCTCAACAAAATTAATCATGAGTGAAGGTGATCTCTGAAGACCTGCCTAATCCCAAATTCCAGGTGAAAGATCACTAGCTGAGACAGCAGTGTGAGCCTGGGAGATCGGACAATTTTACTTCCAAAGAATCTCCTCGTGTTCAAGCAAGCAGTAAACATGATCTTGGTGGTAAGAGAACCACACAGACATCATCCCATCTGTGGGACTGGCTTCCTTCTCTGGAGCTGTGTCTGCAAAAAGACTGATTTTTTTTCTGCTATGAAAGACTGGGTGAGGGAGTAGGGGAAGCGGTAGTGCCTGTCTCAGCCCCAGAGGTGTTGCTGGTTCAGTAATATCATTGACCAAAGGGATATTTTGCAACCCATTCCCATCAGTGCCAGGACACAGAGACTCTGGGGGAATTGGTGGGTGGATGCAGAGAAGTCTCTGAATGTCTGCACTCAGCCTGCGTGGTGAGACAGGCTGTGGGCCAAAGGGTAGAGAGGGATCGTGTGGGTCTGTGACCTAAGTTGCCTCACTTTGGGGAAGTTTTTTCAGTCTTTGTGGCTTGTATAGACAAAAATATGTTTGACAGAGATACCAGACTAGACATCTGACTTCCACAGTGCATCCTGAATAGAAAAAAAAAAAAATAAAAATCCCTTTCCTCCTGCCTCTGCTCCTCATTAGCACCCTGGAAGGAGGTGGCTGCAGTAAATTACTGATTAGTTTAGAACAAAAATCACGATTTTGGCTGACTGCATCCATCCAACAAAGCAATATACATCCCAACCGACAAATTGCATCAGAATCACATCACCTGGATTCTACTCCCGCTTTAAGCCATCCATCTGCAGCCTTTAGATCCACAAACAAATGTGATTTTCTAAACAGGGCACCAAAAGCAGCCCCAGGAAAAGGCAGACTTTCTGCACGACATTTTCACACTAAGGCAGGTGAGCTGCTGACCTTATGGCGTTTGATCGGCTTTCACAAGCTGCAGCTACTTCACCTGACACCGGGTGGCCTCCCTTAAGTGTGAAATTTCCTCCTGTCCTTTGAAGATCAAAGGAAAGCAGATATATCTTCCAGCTTTATCATGGAAACTAAAACCACTGCCCTGGGGATTACCTTGGACCTCCCTTGCCGGTAGCTCTCAGCATTTCTCAGTTTTTTCCCAGGCTGAGCCCAGGGGCAGGAGGACACCTCCTCCTATCACACCCAAGCTGTCAGACTGGTGCTGCTCTTCACAGTTCGGTCCAGATAATGGGCAAGTTTTTTTAAAAACCTTTTCCAGCTCTGCAAGGAAGCATCTCGCTGTTTATTCTAGCCACTTTCTCCTTGCCCTGGCCTGCTGTGCCCACTGCCTCCCCCAGTGTCCCCAACTGCCTCCTGGAGCAGAGCTGAAGAGAAGGAAATGGGAAGAGCAATCACTGTCTGAAGCCTCTTGGCAGCCTCCCCTGCTGTCTGCAGACATGTTCCCCACTTGTCCCAGTGACCTTTCTCCAGGATCACACAAGCCAAAGCATCAAGCAGAACAGTAACCAGTTATGCAGAAGCCTTCTTCTTCCCCCTTCTTCTCCATGCACATGGCTGAGGTATATCCCCAGCAGATGTCACATTCAGATCTAGAAAAGCTCCTTGCAGCTGGGTTTGGTAAGCAGAACTGCCAGGAGCCACTTTAGCACTTAGTAGTGCAGGCAACAACACCATCCCCTTCTCCCTTCTGGTGGCACCCTGATCAATTCTCTCAAGCATATCTTCCTGTGTATGTCTTGCTGACTGACAGAAAAACAGCTGCTGTTCACAGCTGGATTTAGTAAACTGAACCATGTCAATGCTTTAGCACTCAGTAGCACACAAATTTCTTGCCACCCACCCAGAGCTCCCATTGCCTTCTTGCTGGCCGAGCAGTTGCTCTACCCCGCGGTGCCTGCCTGAGAGCACTACCCAATTGGTTTTCTTTTTAACTAAGTAAAACGTTATATCCTGGGGGGAAAAAAAATACAACCCAACAAACTCTCTCTTGTAATATGGAACATATGGCCTCACAAGCACAGTACAATAAATACATCATGGTAATGAGATTTTGTGCTTAGGATAGCCTTTGTCCTTGGGTCCAATGTGCATCACAAACATAAAAAAAAGTTTTATGACTTTCTCAGAATTAGATCGTTATCATTATCCCTGATGCAAGGCAGGATGCAGAGACATACAGCTAAGCCTGCAAAAAACCTTTAGAGAGAAATTCAGATCCACTCTAGCAGCAAAATGCTTCTTGCCTGAGCAAAGCTATATCAGCAAAGCTCTGCTTTTTACCAGCAGAGCAGAAACATCCTCTGCAGGAGATATGAGCTGTGCTGCAGAAAATACAGTTTTGCTACTACAGTCCTTTTCTATATACTCAAGGGATCCACCTGGCCAGGTCGGTCAGTCCAGGTCTCACACAGTTCCTTTATGCTTCTGACAAATGTGACTGTACCAGCAGGAAGGTAGAGAACAGCTGCATCGATTGCCCTGGAAAGCCAAGAGCAGAGCCCACAATGGATCCCAGGCTGCCTGACGCCCCCAGACTCTCTGTTAGCCACAGGAATTACTCAGAGCAATGTGAGCATTTCTGGGGAGACCTCAGGTTGAAAGCATCTTTAAAAGATGAACGCACACAGTTCTGCTCCATACCCGTTAGAAATCCACTTCATCTTGGCCAGCCTCTCGAGGCCCAGCTGCATGGTAGTTAATGATCATGCTGGAATTCATGAAATTTGATTTTCCAGTTAACTTGACTTAACATGATTGGAAGCATTAGAGCAAAGAGTCCTATAGACCAGTTTGAGTCCTACAGACCTCAAATTCCATTTTAGTGCAACATCAAGTTTATTTCCAATTAGAAGAAACAGTTCCTTAAAATAAAAATCTAACATTCATCCAGGGCCTGTTCAAAGCCCATTGTGTTCAGAAGCCATCCTCCCCAGCAAAGGCAATAGGCTTTGAATCAAGGCCTGGAGGCAGCTTGCAATGTATGGGCAATTTAATAACGAGAGATGACTCACTATCAAATGCCGTCTTCTTTACAAAGGAATCTCAGAAATGGAGAATCTGTGTGACAGAAATAAACCACTATTCACACATATATAAAAAAATAAATAAATAAGAGCCTGTGAAAAACTACATTGTCATTTCACTTGGGAGACTTAAGCCTGGTCCAATGAACACTTAGTCATCTGAGTAACTTTACTGACATCAGTAGCTCCGTGAAGCCAATTTGCCTGTCATTTATGAGCATCTAACAGTCTCAGCAGATCAGACCTCTTCATGTGCTGCCTACCCTGAAATCCTAGTGATGACCACAGCAAACATGGGCTGAGGCTGAGACAGAGACCTGCGTGTCATGTAGCTGCAGGACTTATACTACAGAGGTTTCCCACTTCTACTGGTGTACATACGTCATCTCAAAGGGGTCAATGATTGAGGGCACCCTCAGTAAGTCTGCAGACAACATCAAGCTGGGTGGGAATGTTGATCTGCTTGAGTGTAGGAAGGCTCTACAGAGAGACCCAGTTAAGCTGGATCGATGGACCTAGGACAGTTATATGAGGTTCAACAAGTGCTAGGCCCTGAACTTTGGTCATAACAACCCACTGCAATGCTACAGGCTTGGAGAAGAGTGGCTGGAAAGCTGCCTAACAGAAAAGAACCTGGGGCTACACATAGACAGCTGGCTGAGTATGAGCCAGCAGTGTGCCCAGGTTGCCAAGAATACCACCAGCATCCTGGCTTGTATCAGAAATAGTGTGGCAAGTATGACCAGGGAAGAGATTGTCCCCTTGTATTTGTCACTGGTGAGTCTGCACCTTCACTCCTGGGTTCAGTTTGGGCCCCTTACTCCAAGAAGGACATTGATGAGCTGGAGCACATCCAAAGAAGAGTAATGAAGCTGGTGAAGGTTTAGACCACATGTTTTATGAGAGCAGCTAAGGGAACTGGGGTTGTTTAGCTTGGAGAAAAGGAGGCTCGGGGGCAACCTTATCGCTCTCTACAACTATCTAAAAGGATTGTAAAGGTTGTAGAAAGGTGGGGGTCAGTCTCTTTTATCAAGTCAAGTAACAAGCAGTAGGACAAGCAGAAATGGCCTCAAGTTGCAACAGGGAAGGTTTAGGTTGGATATTAGGAAAAATTTCTTCACCAAAAGGTTTGTCAAACAGTGGAATAGGCTGCCCAGGTGGTGGAGTCACCATCCCTAGAGGTATTTAAAAGATGCGTAGATGTGGTGCTCCAGGACACAGTTTAGTTGTGACCTGGATATGTTGGGTTAACAGTTGGACTTAATCTTAAACATCTTTTCCTATCTAAATGATTCTATGATTTTATGGATTCCATGCATGCTTGTCTCCTAGAGGTGCTTTCCAACCCATGGTCTCCTTAGCATGCTTCCTATTCTGGGGTTTTCAAAAAATCTGACAGAAATATGAGAGTCCTAAGGCAATGCTGCCCCTAAGAGACTTTGAGCTTCTTTCTCCCTTTCTATCCTATCGTGGTCACTCTTCGTCTTGAGTTACTGGCTTTCTGAGTTTGTTTGGTATTTGTACAGCTCCTGGCACAACGGGTCCTACTAGGATTCCCAGCAGCTACAAATAACAGTCAACAACTTCCACAGTATAGACTAATACTTGAAAGGGATATCTACAGGTCATGAATCCTCTTTAACAGCGAGACTAAGCTGGAGGAAGTGCTGAGCGTTTCACTTATACCCACAGAAGCCATTTCTCCTGGTAAACTTTATGTTCCCTACATGCATTCAAAGGTGGGATGCAGCACCACTGCTAATAGAAAAATGAACCTACTTGTTAAGATTTACTTAGATGTCAGAGTACGTTGAATTTTGGAGCTATAATAAGCAGATTGAAATGACCCTATATTTTATAATGCAACAGTGAAACAAAGTAGGAGTTCACGACTGAGGCCCTGGTGTCAGAACTTCATTTGATTTTTCCCTGATGACTCAACCCATTTCACAAGCTATTTTCATATTCCTTATTTAGTGAACTTACTCACGTCTTGGTAAAAGCCTATGATGTGATAAAGCCAAGGAACCGTAATGTGTGGTACTGGTAACACCTCCCACGCAAAAAAAAAAAAATCCTACTTCCATATTTATGTCGCTCTGCAAATTGGTTCCTGCCTTTTTCTCCCCAGAGAGTGAGCTGGCAGCATGTCTCCTCTCCAATTAGCATGAAGCTGTGAAAAGTGCAGATGAAGGGTCAAATTCACCATGCCTAGAGCCTCACTTATTTTTGCCATCTTACAGGTACATTTGGACCTTTGACTTCCCAGTAAGGTAAGTGTTGTTTTTAGCATACAAATAATAACGGCTGCAGAATACCCTGTTTGTTCACACTTTTTCTCCTGAAAAAAGAATCCAAGAAGAGCTATCTACCTTGTATTGCCCAGGGACTGAGCACCTCAGTATCAACTCCCCACGGAGCACATGAATTTTACCCGGGTTTTACTGGTCAGGATGTATTTTCTGCCTTCCACAGAGTCCTTTAGAGAATCAGGAGAAGCCTTTGTAACCAGCACAGACCATGAATCCCACCAGCAACTGTATGGACTGAAAGAACAGATAGGGACACTTGAGGACAACACCCACCCATCCACCCCCACCCCAGATCTCTTCACAAGCTGACTTACAGCCATATAAAGATATGTACTTTTTGTGGCAGGTTTTTGAAGAGTTTATTTGTCTTGGAGGCAGAAAGGAAAGGCAGCATGTGCAAAGCAGAGACGGGGGCTGAGCAACAGCACTGCAACATGACTGCTCTTTGCAAGCCTAAAAGCAAGGGACCAAAAGCTATGTGGCACAAGCTTTCTTCAGTTCCACAGCAGGACCTGACCAGCTCCCAGGTGACACCAGGGAGTCCAGGACGTATGGCTAAACCGTCAGAAATGTCAATGGAAAGAGATATTAATCCCAGGGCAGCCCCGAACCAGCACTTCCATGGGCAGCACAACCTGCAAAATCCCCTTTTCTGTGATATTTCCTTTCATCTTCTTTGGATTCAGGTATCATAAGGGCTAAGCTCTAATCAAACTTTTGCCTGAGGATACAAGATATCTGGAATCTTTTCCTTGCTTGCATTTTCTAGTGTCTAAAAGCATCACCTTGCTTAGCATAACCTTCCCCTTGCTGTTACAGCTATGTAGTTTCCATCAGAACTTTGTTTTTGAGATCCCTACTCCTCCACAGAGCTTAGCTGGCAGATGGACACAGGCACACTGAGCCAGACAGTTTAGCCCCCATCACTGTCAACCCCTGTCCTTCAGCTCTGACATCCCCATGCACCTGCCTGATCTGATTCCATCTCTAGAAGCAAATACCCAAACCCAAGCCCTTCTGGGATATAAAAGCCCCCTAAACTGTCCCAGAGTGGTGGATTTTCTTAGCAGACAAGCCACAAAACAGTGTCAGAATTGTTACTTTCCCTGAGGATGGAGGTAGCTGTTGTGTGCTGGTGCCTGGAAGCAGACAATGTTCCTGCCCATATAAATTCAAACTCACACATCCCATCCCCCAAGTATGTGCCATCCTCATTTGTCACACTCACCTTCACCTGTTGATGCTTGTTCCTCAGCTCCTCCCTATCCATGGAGCAGTATGGCCAGAGGTAGGAGGAAGGTACCCGCTGTCTCCTCAAAGCCCTGCAGCCAGGTGGCTGTAACATCCCCTTGGGAAGATGGGATCTGCCAAGCTGGCTAAGGGACGCGCTGAGCTGGGGGCAGTGGTCTTACACTAACACTGAAACAGCAAGGCAGGCACCGGCAGAAGCATGGGAACACATCCCTCTGGGAGGCAGCATTTACATCCTAATGCTCTGGATGCTGGGACTTCTTGCAGCAAGGAGGTGTGAATTGGGTCCAGCCAAGCAGAGGGGACCAGTGACATGGGCAGGAGCAGAAACCTCAGCCTTCTATGCTCAGGCATGACAGCAACCCCTTTTCAGGCTCCTGCAGGGCTCTGGCCCTCCATCCTTGCTGAATCCCAGCCCAACATCTCCCCCTGCCAACACGCTGTGCTAAAGCCCAGGATCAGAGCCCCTCTCCAAAAGCAAAGCAGCTGCTTTCCCGCTCTGCTAAATACCTGGCTCCCACGCCTCCCTTGTGATCTTTTCCACCTGCTGTGGTCAAATCTGCCAGCCTCTCTGTTAACCCCTTCAGCCTGCTGTCTTGTGCTCTGCAGGTTCCTACGGTGAACATCATCAGCTCTGCAGAGGACTTCAGCTTCCTCATCCTGGAGAAACAAAGCTGATCATTCCCATAGCAGGGCTTTTATGCTTTTCAATGAGAGCTGTTGGCTGCTCTGTTTCTGTCAAGGTCGTAGGTCTCTGTGGTCAGGATGGTGCCCCTCTTCACTAAGCCTACCAGCCTTTCTGTTTGTGGGGACTGAGAGGCCTTTTCACTGCAACTGACCATTGGTTTCCAGAGAACCCTTTCCACAGCATTCAGATCTAAAAATTTAATTGATCTGCTCTTATTAGATCACCTGCCTTACCTTCCCAGCTGCCGGTTTCCATGTTCGGGTTTCCCAGAACCCAGGCAGGGCTGCTGTCATGTCCCCCAACACAGAGAGGAAATCCAAGGCTCATCTCCAATGACAGCTTATTACCTGTCATATTTGCCTCCCTGGGGGCAAGAAGTTACAAATGGATGAATTCCATAGGGTATAGATGCTTTGTAATTCTGACATCTACCATAAATTTTTCAACTTGATAACTTGGAAATGCAGATTATAAATGTGCTGCAGCAATGAGCCAGAATGAGCCTAAAAGCTTTCAGCTAAAAGGGGGTATTTTTTTCATTAGAAGTAAAGGATGAGCATTACTCACATGTCCTGGTGCCTGTTGCCCAGGCCACCTGTGAGTGTCACATCAGGGACCAGGGCATGCAGCATCCCATAGTGTGTGCTTGGGAAGGAAGTGGGGGCTGAGCCTAGTTCAGATCTTCATCTTCAGCAAGATGGCAAATCTTATATAAAACGTGTGAATCAAAACAGAAATGCCTGCCTGGCTGCTGGGAAGTGACGCCACCGTGACTCATGTCATTCTGCTTAAAACAATCCTCCCCCTCACCTTCTCCCCTCCTTCGAGGTGCACCTTGGAGACTAACAGCACAGGACCCAGTGATGTTTACCCATCCATATCTACCTCCTTACACCACTTTGAGGCCATGGCATTTTTCTTAGGTGACCTCTTCTGCTGCCAAGCTTTTCCAAAGCACTTTTGAAGCTCACTTGAAGTATAAAAACCAGCTTG